>CAUYRT010062789.1:12500-44569 GCA_963574885.1 Lepilemur ruficaudatus | reverse complement strand
CCAATTAATTTCTTTCTATTATTAGTAGAGATGGGGTCTCGCTCTTGCTCAGGCTGGTTTCGAACTCCTGACCTTGAGCAATCCGCCCGCCTCGGCCTCCCAGAGTGCTAGGATTACAGGCGTGAGCCACCGCGCCCGGCCATCAGTTGTCATACTTAACAGAGATGATAATGGGTTGAACTGTCACCATAGAAATAAAGAATAAAGGTTGGATTTGGCAAAGAAAATATTTATCACATTAATTAATTATCCCATAAATGCAAATATATCAGATTAAGTAGGTAGAGATGAAAGTTGTGAGGATTGGGTCAAAAGGCAAGTAAAATTTAGATTGTTATAGGAGAGGAGCTAGGAGTGGAGAAGAAAGACAGGGCTTGGTGCACTCCTGGAGAGCACAGGCCTGAGAACGCCCTGCCTGGAGGCTCAGTGGTCAACTTGATGGGTAGGGACGGGGGAGAGTAAGTATCCAGAGGGAACGCGAGGGAGAACCAATGGTAGACTTCATGATTATGCCTAACACAAACCCTGACACTTAGATTCTTTTCTTGAGGAATTCTTTTTTGGAGGGAATTCCTTTCTTTACCATCTGTAAAGAAAATGGGAAAGTGGATAAGAAAGACCAAGCCTGTTGAACTTGGAGGATTGAGAAATTCAGTCAAAGATATTTAAGAGGGAGTCTGAGATACGGGATAGAGATATTGAGAATCACTGATTTATTTGCCTAAACTTGTTGAATGTCACGAAAAAGTTAAGACTTGCCAGAGATTTTAGAAGGAGATGGATTTAGGAGGTTCAGAATAGAGGCATCTGCCCCAACTTTTCTCATAAATAAACCAGGAGAATTGCTGCTTTTGTTTCTAAACATATGATTCTAATTTACAGAATTTTAGAAGCCATTAATTACTTTCATTCCTTAGTATGATTATATAGTCATGGGGATACATTTTATCTTAGTAGTTTTCTTTGGCATTCATTTGAATGCTGGTGTGATCTTAGCTTTTCTCTTTGTTTTTATTGTCTAATTATTTTTCTCCTTGTAATTCAGGCGTCATGTTATATTACTGTGTCTTGTCCTGGCAGCTTAAATAATATTAAGCAATATTCAAGGCAGACCAGATATACTTCTGGTATCTGCATATGAAATTTTCAAGGGCTTTAAAGAGGATTAATTTTGTGTTTCGTCATGTCAAGAATAACTTGTACTGTTGTGGTTAAGTACACAGATTATTTTATAACATATACTTGTGTTTAGTCCTGGTTTGACACTGTGACTTTGGAAAAGCCTTTTCTGTCTAAGCCTTAGTTTCTTAATTTGTAAAAATAGGGATAATTATAGTATCTCATAAGATTGTACTAAGAATAAGTGCCTGGCACATAAGACATGTCCAGTGTTAGCTTTTGGCTATTATAATGTCACAAGATGTCGAAGGGATTAGATAATTAACTTGATTTTAGTACATATTTTCTTTGGAATTTTTACCCATGTTTAAACATTAGGTAGTTTAAATTGTGTTGGACAGTATTGCATTTAATCATATCATACTGTGAGAAACTTAATGATGAATTGATACCCTTATGATTGTTTTTATGATTTAATATTCAGCTTTTTACTAATAAATATGATAGGCATTTTAATGTAGTCATTCATAAATGTCATGACCTATGTTAAATTTCAGTGATCTTTTTGATTTGGGTAAATTTAGCTTGCTGTCTCTGTCAGACAATAGAAAAGTAATGAAATGATCGCATGTGATTTTGATCAAAATGAGTCTTAACCCTGAGAGCCGTTAACTAGATTATTTTGTTAGAAAGATGCCAATGAAATGAAAAGGTGGATAATCTTGAAATTCCAAATGGTTCCATTCTTTGGTTGACTATTTATGTATTTGATGATCTAAAAACCAAAATATGTAGTTACTATAGAATTCAATTAAGAAAAAATTTTATAAATCAAGTTACATTTTAAATGTACTAGGAGGTAACTTTTAAGAGAACCGGATCCTGGTTTTATAAAAGGAAGAATTACTTTTGTGACAATCACTCCCAGTTTTTAAAATTAGGTTCTTAGATAACTGATTTTTTAAAAGACATGGGGTCTCACTAAATTGCCCAGGCTAGAGTGCAGTGGCTATTCACAGATGTGATCATAGTGCACTACAGCCTTGAACTCTTGGGTTCAAGTGATCCTCCTGCCTCAGCCTTCAGGTAGCTGGGGCTATAGGGGTGTCCCACTGTGTCTGGCCGATAGTTGATTTTTTAAAAAGAAATAATCCTGTATCATGTGACTATATGTTTTGTAATTAAATAAAATTAAAGCCTTAATGTTATTGCCTTGAATTTTATCAATTGGAATTCTAATACATTTCGTTTGGATGATCAAATGTATAAAATATAAGTGATTTCCTTTTTATATATAATATTTGGATTTTATATAATAGTATTAATAGCTCCTTTAGTTTAAAATTGTTCCCCACTGTATTTTTTCTTGCTCTACTTTACTACCCATTGAGTTTTAATAAGGTGCCTATTATCATGAACTGTTTCTTCTCTGCTGACATTATTTGAAATCCTCTATTCTTCCTGTTCTATGTGATTTTCATGTAAAAATGTATTTTAATGTATTTTTACGAATCTCTGTGGATGTAGAAACCTACTGACCTGTGTAAATACAGACACTTTTGTGAACTAGCTGTTTTCCTCTGAGACTATAAAAACATTGCTAGTCTGTTATTTAGTCCAGAAATATGAAGGTTGAATAGCTATTTATCCCAAAATTATGGTGGGGGAACATGTTCTAAGAAGTGGAAATGCTGATGTCCTTTATAAATTTTATAAATACTTCAAACATGCTATTTGAAGTATACGTACACAATTTTTGTTTGCTGAGGAAAAGCAGTTAGGTATGGTCTAGGTAAAACATACCCTCTCAGGTTAATTTTTTCATCTCTGTGACTGTCAGTGCCCACAACAGGGATTCAGATAGTGCACTGAGCAACTCATGTTAGCAATTCATTTCCTGTCCTTCAGTAACACTCTAGAAAATGCATCAAAAAGGTTTCAGTAGACATTGATAAAATTAGTTTGTACCTGTGATTTGATTAATACTTTTCTCTTGTAGAACCCTTGTTAAGTTCAATCCTTGGTTTTATACTTAGCAACTGATTAACCAGAAAACTTTCTTGCATTATCAAATGTATTAATAAAATCTAATTGATCTGTCACTGATTGATGTTTGAGATAAAATCCAAAGTCCATTGTCAGTGTAATTGCTAATATGTTAAGTGTATCAACATATATTTATATTGTAAAATCATATATTTTTAGGTTTTAAAAATAGTCTGAGTTTTCTTATTTTTAGTATCTTAATATTCTTATCTCAATATCTGACCTACTAAAGCTAGAGTAATACAAAACATCTGTATATATTCATAAGTGATGAAAGGCCAAGGAAAGGTGGGGATAAAAGAACAAATTTTCCTTAGCATAAGCTTTGTCAGCCACTGCCGAGTGGATAACCGTCTTATGTTTCAAAAATATAACTAAAATTGATATTAAATTTCTCATAATTATATGAATTAACTTTCCTTTACCATACAATTGGATTTTGAACATATCTTGAGACGTTGCTATTTCTTTAGCATTCTTTAGATAGCACAAAGTGTGAAATGCTTCTTTTCGTGAACAAAAAAAGGAGCAAAAATTTTTTTATAAAACATATAAGTAAATTATTTAGTCATGAGATCATTATATGCAGCCATTATCTATTTATAATTCTTTTTTTGGAAAATAAGCAGAATTTTAAGAAATGCTGTCATTGAATGTAAAGCAAAATGTAAACATTTTAAAAAGCTTTATTTTTGATAACAGAGCTACACTAAAATGCTATTGCATGTGGACTTTATGCAATTGGGTCAGGTTATCAATGTATTTTGCTAGGGCCCATGATGAAAAACTGAGATTATCTTCTACTTCTTACATATCCTTCATTTCCAACTAATGTTGGGACTATTTAAACCTTGAAAAATTTATTGGTATGGTATTTAGAATCTGTTATTTGAGTATCATAGGAAGGATGTAGTGAGTTGGTGGTAATTGATTTATCCCCATCATACTGAACCTCCCACTCTTCTTCCACTTTGTCCTCCCTTGGGCAATAATCACAGGGTCGAGCTGCCAATCTGTAGACTTAATTTTTTCCAGCAGTACCATCTGGCTCCTTGGCACCAGAAGTTATATTGGTTCTTTGTGGTTGCTGCTGAATTTGTCATATTATTAGACAGCTGATGGGATATTTTTTGCTATTCACTACTAATTTTCTTTTAACTAATTATTGATTTTTATTTAGAGAATCTTCTTTTGCCATTTCTAATAGCATGGCAGAATTTTATTGTGAAAAGAATGGAATGCACCTAAACGAATCCTGTATTATGTGTCAGCCTTGAAATTCTGTTCTCTGTATTGTATTCTGTCTAGTTTTTCAGTAGCTCTCCCTTTCATGAGAGATTAATTTAAAATTAATTGTGGAGGTTTTCTGTTTCATTCAGAGCCTGTACATCGGTCTTTAAGTTATTTGAATGTGCATTTAAAATCCTGTTATTACTGCTGTCATTTCCCAATCATGAATATTTAGAAATTCCTGTCAGTGGCGTAGCTAATCTTTTAACATCAGCAGTACTTTATTCTCTTTAGATAACACAAAATGGCCATTTGTGTGTTATCTTTTGTTTTACTTTGTAGATGAGGTGGTTTTAATGTCATATCTAATAACATTCATAAATAATTTAAAAGAATAATTTTGAAAAGTGCATCTGAATTTCAGTAATTAAAAAGAATTGCCTGAGTACATATTTTTATAAACTTAGTTTTTTTTTCATATTACATAGTTAACTAGATATTTTTGATGAAGACAAAAATTATTTGACCCATTTGTTTCTAAAGTAAAAATCACTAATAAAACTAAATTATTTCTTAAACTCTTAAAGAATCTGCATATCTTTATGGAGTTCATTTTGATAAATATTTACTGTATCATATTTGGTTGCATTTATTTTGATGGAACATGATAAACATGTTTTAGGAAATTTTTGGAGGTGTTCATTCATATAAAAGTGTTTATCTTGAGTTTAAATATTTAATTAAATGCTATGTAATCTATGTGGCTTTATAATAATGACAGGATGCTAACGTGTTAGAAATATTTACTTTGAATCCTTTTTGTTGCTCTAAGGATGTTTCAAGTTCTTGAACAGTGATTTTGTTGGGATTATTTTAATACCACCATATTAGAAGCCTACTATCTATAAACTGGACTTTGTAGAATATTTTCAGAATATTAGATAAAATATATAGCCAAATTGCTGTAATTTGATGTTAAATCCAGTTGTTTATAATTTTTAGGTTTGAAGTATATAAAGAAAAGGAGCAATAAATGTCACTCTGTAAAAAGAGCTAAATCAGGTGTCAGTGAAATGATTCATGTGCTAACTGGAATCGTTAACATGCATTTTATTCTACTGTCTAGCAGGAAGAGGTGGGCTATAGAAAAATGAATTCTTCACTAAATAATTTACAACAATTATATCAAATTTTAATAACTTGAGCTAAGAAGGCATACATTATGATTCATGTTCTCACAGTCACCGACATTAGAGATTAATTGTGCTTTCTTTAAACAAAAAAGTACTCTTATAAATATTTTTAATTGGTAAATCATGATTAGTTTTATATTTATAGAGTTGCATCATTTGATCGGTTTCTAGCTACAACTTTATGTGAAGCTAGAATATCACAGCTAATCTGTTGTCTCAAATGCCAGCTCATTAGAATTTCTTCCTAATATAAAAAAATGCCCTGAATTGTTTGTTGGCTTTATCTTAACTCAAATATGTAAAGGGGACAGTAGAGCATTTTTCTTTGGAATCACAGAGAGTTCAGTGACCTTTCTGTGGCAAATTATGTAGAAAGAAAATATTTATATTCATTTAAAATAACCTCCGTGAAGAAATAGTCTCATTACCCTGTTTGATCAATTTCTTGTAGCCTGAGCTGTAGCATGCTGCTATTGCCATTGGTTGATGGAATACACTGAGTAGTGGCTAATGGTGATGGTGCTCATCAGGAAGGGTTCAGCCAGCGGTCAGCAACAAATAATTCAAGACTGTTTCTAAGTTTGTGGCTGGTGGAATTTGCTTCTTGCCCCAAGCCAGCGGCATTGCTGAGCTGGGCTATTTGATTAGAAGAGAGGCATATTTGCTTCTTAGCAACTGCACATTTGCACAACCCATAGTCCTCTACTGCCTCCAAAGGTTTTCCTTTTGTGATGGTAGAATAATACTTTATTGTTGATTGACGGACAAAAGAGGTTCTAATACAAGGCAAGCTTATAACCATTTTTGTTGTCTTTGGCTTTAAAACATTTCAGCTACGTATACTGTTTTTTGAAAACGTATAGATCAAACATATGCATAATGTAAATAGGTATGGAAACCCCACTATGTTAGAATTTTAATATGCATATTGTCAAGGTAGTTTGCACAATGTGAATACAATTGCATACTGTTACTTTTTTGCCTAGCAGGTTCAATGATAGAAAATCAATTCTGACTGTAGTGTATATATCAATGCACTGGGTGTTTGCAGCTTCCAACTAGAATTAATGCTAGAGAAAATTTAACTAATAATGTCAAAAGAAAAATTGATGTTAGTAAAGTTTCTATATAGCATTGTCATATTTAAGAATTAGTTTTATATAAGATTAGAGGTCAAATTTTGATTTCTGAATGCAATGTTTGTATAGAATTTGGAACGTAGTTCTCACAGAAATGACTCTGCAGAAGAAAGTAAGTGTCTTTAATAGAAGACAAAGGTATTTATGACCCAGCAGTTAAGAAACAAGTAAGAAAAGATAAATTTGGGAAGGACAGTCTGAGTTTTATGATCCTGGAAGCCAGGACCAGAAAAAACAGGTTTTTCTTTTTTTATTTTTTAAACATGGTTTTATGACTTTTCTTACTGAAACTATATGGTTAGGACTTGAGCCTCTAGATTTTAAGGAAGATGGTATAAAAAGTGATCTAGCCATAGATGTTGTTACTTTTACTCTTGTCTTGTTTTTTGATAATTGGTATTTTTTTAAAAAGCATACCCACGATATTTTAAAGGAATAATGCAAACATTTTCTGAGCCAATACATTTTGATGTACATAATTTCAATCCATTATTTGATATAAATTGTTGACATAATTCATGGTAAAATGATATTGCATATTTAAGATGAATATAAGGTTAATTTTTGTCATCTTCTGTGATGTTGTTTTGAACATATGGTGCTTTTTTTCCCAACTAAGGGATTTTTTTTTTGTATTTTTGTCTCTTAAAGTTTATGACAGATAAGAGAGTTTCCATAATTTAAAATGAACAAAAAAAAGTGCATTGGTGTGAATTTTCCAGTTAACAAATCCTGAAACATGTTTTGAGATTTAGGGAAGTTAAAGCAAGTGCAGACATTAACATAGACATAAAGTGTATATGGGCAAATACTCTCATTTCCCAATAAAAGGACCTTAGGGCATATCAGTATGCATAATATGGCCATCATTGTATTTACTTACTAATAAATAGCCACTTTAGTGGCGACCTAGAGCCCAAAAAAGGGAAAAGGAGTGAGGTTGAGTGATTTGATATTGCAAGGCAGTGATATGCCCCATTGTATCAAGCAGCTGTCCCTTTGCAATTCCAGTTAACATCTTTAAAATAGTTCCTAAAAACAAATTGGAGCTCTAGGAGGAAATGGAAAATACTTTTAAGAGTGCTTTTAAATTGTTTAAAAATTAACATGCCTGCAAATAAATTCCCAAATTTAGGATATGAGTTTGATGGTTATATAAATTAAGATTATAGCTTTTGCTCACATTTTATTTATAAGGTAAAGTATGGGAGTTTGATGTAATAAGGGAAATGTTTTTTAAATTACTAAACTCTCTTGCAAATAGTTGTAAAAATGGCATTTTAAAACTCTAATCTACTACATTAAAATTACTTGTATTTATTAGTCTATATCATTAGATGGCATTTATTGCTAAGTGCCCTTTCCCTCTTTTTTAATAGCTTGACAGTTTCCTATTTTGGGGTAAATGGCAAAAGGCAGTTTTCTTAGTGGGACTTATAACAATTATCATCTATAGGTAGGAGGATCTACTTTATTATTAACTAGGCTCTTCCTTTTATCTCCCATTGTAAATAGAAGTAGTACAAAGTAATGTATAAAGGCATGTCCTTTTGGAGTTCAGATTTTGCATGTAAGTCCATTTGTTGGGAGAAAAGAGGAACAGGGACAAATAGAGGTTTCTGGTACTTCTAGGTGAAGAGGTTATAGAAATAAGGAAGGAGCAAGGTGGTGGGATTGAGGGAGAGGATGCAATATTGTTATCTGTTCACTACAAATTTCGATGCTCAGGTGGCTTCCTAAGGCCTTTAAGGTAAAATCAATAGAGAAACATATCAGAATAAATTTCAGTGGCACATATGATGAATTACTGTTTTATTATCAAAGAAGGTATGGCCCAGAGAGATTAGGTGATTTGCCGAAGACTACACAGCAAATAATGGTGGAGCTGACATTGAAATTTAAGTCTGTCTTTTCTCCAAAGCCTATGGTATTTCTCCTGTAGAACACTAATACCTGTCCTGCAGGCTTGTAGTGTTTAGGAACATGTGCTTTGGGTGCCAAGAAAAAGGAGATGAAATCTCTGATGGCAAAACTCCTTAGTTTCTTTTTATTTTTTAATTAAAAAATTTTTAAAGTTGACAAGATAAAATTGTATATATTTATGGTGTACAACACAATGCTTTGATATATGTATACATTGTGGAATGGCTAAATCAAACTATTAATATTTAACATAAGTATTATCTCATATACATGTGTTTGTGGTGAGAACATTTAAAATGTACTCGTAGCAATTTTCAAGTATACAATATATTGTATTGAATAGTACAATAGATCTCTCTCTTTTTTTTTTTGGAGATGGATTCTCGTTCTGTCACTCCAGCTACAGTATAGTGGCTTCAACATAGCTCACTGCAGCCTCAAACTCCTAGGCTCAAGCAGTCCTCTTGCCTTAGGGTAGCTGGGACCACAGGAATGTGCAGTCATGCCCAGCTAAATTTTCTATTTTTAGTAGAGAAGGGTCTCAGTCTTGCTCAGCCTGATCTCGAACTCCTGACCTCAAGCGATCCTCCTGACTCAGCCTCCCAGTTGCTAAGATTACAGGCGTGAGCCATCACTCCCTGCCTACAATAGATCTCTTGAACTTATTTAAAATATTCCCCCTGTCTAACTGAAATTTTGTGTCCCTTGACAGTTCTACCCAATCTCCTTACCCCACCCTCCAGCCTCTGGTAACCACCATTTTACTCTGCTTCTGTGAATTTGACTTTTTAACACTTTAAATATAAGTGCAATTACTTAGTATTTGTCTTTCTGTGCCTGGTTTATTTCACTTAATGTAATGCCCTCCAGGTTCATCCATGTTGTCGCAAAAGATGGGATTTCCTTATTTTTTAAGGGCTGAATAGTATCCCGTTTTGTATATATACTTCATTTTATTTATTCATTCATTGGTGGACACTGAGATTGATTTCATTTCTTGGCTATTGTGAATAGTGCTACTGTTAACATGGGAGTGCAGATATTTCTTCTACATACTGATTTTATATCGTTTGGATATATACCCAGTAATGGCATTGCTAGATCCTATGGTAGTTCTATTTTTAATTTTCTGGGGAACCTCTGTCCTCTTTTCCATAATCACTATACTGATTTACATTCCCACCAACAATGTAAAGGGTTTATTTTTTTCACATCCTCATCAATACTTGTTACCTTTTGTCTTTTTGGTAATAACCACTCTGGCAGGTGTGAGGTGATATCTCATTATAATTTTAGTTTGCATTTCCCTGGTGATTAGTGATGTTGAACATTTTTTCATAGATCTGTTGGCCATTTGTATGTCTTCATTTGAGAAATGTCTGTTTAGGCCCTTTGCCCAATATTTAAAATTTTAAAAAATTTTGAATTATTTTTTATGCTTCCTTTTAAAAAAATTTTCAGTAGCTTTAGGGGGTGTAAGTGTTTTTTGTTACATAGATGAATCATACAATGCTAAAGTCAGGGCTTTCATTGTAATTGTCACCAAAATAGTGTACATTGTACCTAATAAGTAGGTTTTTATCCCTCACCCTCCACCCTCTTCTTAGTTGTCAATGTCAGTTACACCACCTTATGACTATATATATCTCTCATTTAGCTCCCACTTATAAATGAGACCATGTAGTATTTGTTTTTCCATTCCTGAGATACTTTGACTTAGGATAACAGTCTCTAGTTCCATCTAAGTTGCTGCAAAAGACATTATTTCATTCTTTCTTATGGTTGGGTAGTACTCCATGGTGTGTGTGTGTGTGTGTGTGTGTATCACATTTTCTTTATCTACTCATTGTTTAATGGGCATTTAGGTTGATTCCATACCTTTGCAGTTGTGAATTGGGCTGTGATAAATATTTGAGTGTAGGTCTTTTTTGTAAAAAGACTTTTCCTTTGGGTAGATACCGAGTAGTGAATGGTAGGTCTTCTTTTAGTTCTTGGAAGAATGTCCATACTGTTTTTCATAGAGGTTGTATTAATTTATAATCCTGCCAATAGTGTATAAGCATTCCCTTTTCACTGTATCTGCACCAACATCTATTGTTCTTTTGGCTTTTTGATAATGGCCATTCTGACAGGGGGTAAGGTGGTATCTTATTGTGGTTTTATAATAATTTGCATTTCCTTGATGATTAGTGATATTGATCATTTTTTCATATGTTTGTTGGCCATCAGTCTGCTTTTGAAAAAAGTCTGTTCATCTCTTTTGCCTACTTTTTGATGGGGTTATTCGTTTTTTTTCTTGCTGCTTTGTTTGAGTACTTTGTAGATTCTGGATATTAGCCCTTTGTCAAATGTATAGTTTGTGAATATTTTTTTACATTCTGTAGATTGTCTATTTACTCCATTGTTTATTTCCTCTGTTGTGCAAAAACTTTGTAGTTGAATTCTCATTGTTTTTATTTTTGTTGTGGTTGTACTTGCTTTTGGGGTCTTAGTCATAAGTTCTTTGCCTAGACTAATGTCCAGAAGAGTTTTTCCTATGTTTTCTTTTAGAATTTTTATGGCTTCAGGCCTTATATTTAAGTCTTTAATCCATCTTGAGTTAAGTTTTGTATATGGTGAGAGATAGGGATTATTGAATAGGGAATCCTTTCCCCACTGTATGTTTTTGTCTCCCTACTGTATGTTTGTTGAAAATTAGTTGGTTGTAGCTAGATGGCTTTATTTCGGGGTTCTCTATTTAGTTCCATTGGTCTATGTGTCTACCTTTATACCAGTACCATGATCTTTTGGTTACTATAGCCTTGTAGCATAATTTGAAGTCAGGTATTGTGATGCCTCCAGATTTTTTCTTTTTGCTTAGGATTGCTTTGGCTATTCAGGTTCTTTCTTGGTTCTGTATGACGTTTAGAATTTTTTTTTCTAGATATGTAAAATATGATGTTAGTATTAATATTTTTATGGGAATTGCATTGAATCTGTAAATCACTTTGGGCAGTATGGACATTTGAACAAGGTTGATTCTTCCAATCCATGAGCATGGGATGTTTTTTCCATTTGTTTGTTTCATCTATGATTTCTTTCATCAGTGTTTTGTAGTTCTCCTCGTAAAGGTCTTTCACCTCTTTGGTTAAGTATACTTGTAGGTATTCTATTTCCTTTGCAGCTGTCGTACATGGTATCAAGTTCTTGATTTGGCTCTAAGTTTGACTGTAATTAGTATGTAGAAATGCTACTGATTTGTATGCATTAATTTTGTAACCTGAGACTTTACTGAATTTATTTATCAGTTCTTAGAGTCTTTTGATGGAGTCTTTAGGGTTTTCTACACACAAGATCATATTTTTTGGCAAACAGATAGTTTGAACTCCTATTTCCCAATTTGGATGACCTTTATTTCTTTCACTTATTTTACTCTGGCTAGGACTTCCAGTAGTATGTTGAATAGAAGTGGTAGTTGACAGTAGGCATCCTTATCTTGTTCCAGTTCTTAGGGCGAATGCTTCAACTTTCTCCCATTCAGTATGATATTGGCTGTGGGTTTGTCGTACGGGGCGTTTATTATTTTGAGATATGTTCCTTCTCTGCCTACTTTGTTGAGGGTTTTTATCATGGAGGGGTACTTGATTTTATCAAATGCTTTTTCTGCATCTATTGAGATGATCGTATGGTTTTTGGTTTTAATTCTGTTTATATGGTGAATTACATTTATTGATTTACATATGTTGAACCATCCTTGTAACCCTGAGATGAAACCCACTTGAGTGAATTATCTTTTTGATGTGCTGTTGGATTCGGTTTGCAGGTATTTTGTTCAGAAATTTTGCATTTATGTTCATGAAGGATATTGGTCTGTAGTTTTCTTTTTTTGTTGTGTCCTCACCTGGCTTTGGTATCAGGGTGATACTGGCTTCATAGAATGAGTTAGGGAGGATTCCCTCTTTCTTGATCTTATGGAACAGTTTCAATAGGATAGGTGCCAGTTCTTTGTAGGTCTGGTAGAATTTGGATGTGAATCAGTGTGGTCTAGGGCTTTTTTGGGGGGGGAGATTTTATTTATTTATGTATTTATTTGAGACAGAGTCTTGCTCTGTTGCCTGGGCTAGAGTGAGTGCTGTGGCATAAGCCTAGCTCACAGCAACCTCAAACTCCTGGGCTCAGGCAATCCTCCTGCCTCAGCCTCCCAAGTAGCTGGGACTACAGGCATGTGCCACCATGCCCAGCTAATTTTTTTATATGTATGTTTTTTAGTTGGCCAATTAATTTCTATTTTTAGTAGAGACGGGGTCTCACTCTTGCTCAGGCTGGTTTTGACCTCCTGACCTTGAGCGATCCTCCCACCTTGGCCTCCCAGAGTGCTAGGATTACAGGCGTGAGCCACCGCACCCGGCCTGGGGAGATTTTTTATTACTGTTTCAATTTCACTACTTGTTATTAGTCTGTTCAAGATCTCTATTTCTTCCCAATTCAAGTGTGGGAGGTTGTGTGTTTCCAAAAGTGTGTCCATTTTCTCTAGATTTTATAGTTTGTATGGGTAGAGGTTTTTATAGTAGTAATGGATGATTTTTTTGTATTTCTGTGGTTTCAATTGCATTGTGTCCTTTTTCATTTCTGATTGAGTCCTTTTTCTTTTATTTCTGGTTAATCTCACAGTAGTCTATCAAATTTGTTTATCTTTTCTAAGAACCAACTTTTTGTTTCATTGATCTTTTGTGTATATATATATATATAATATATATTTTGGTTTCCATTTCATTTAGTTCTGCTCTCATTTGTTATTTCTTTCCTTCTGCTAGGTTTGGGTTTGGTTTATTCTCTTTCTAGTTCCTTGAGCTATGACATTAAGTTGTTAATTTGTGATCTTTCTGTCTTTTTGATGTCGGCATTTAAGGCTGTGACCTTACCTCTTAACACAGCTTTTGCTGTATCCCAGAGATTTTGGAAGTTTGTGTCATCTTTGTCATTCAATTTGAAAAATCTTTTGATTTCCATCTTGATTTCATCATTGTCGCAAGGATTGTTTAGTAGCAGGTTGTTTAATTTCCATGTATTTGTATAGTTTTGAGAATTCCTCTTGGAATTGATTTTTAGTGTAATTCCCCTATGATCTGAGAAGGTTCATGTTATGATTTAGATTTTTCTGAATTTCTGAATTTGCTGAGACTTATTATGATCTGTCTTGGAAAATGTCCCATGTGCTAATGAGAAGAATGTGTATTCTGCCATTTTGGGGTAGAATATTCTATAAATATCTGTTGAGATTCATTTGTTCTAGAGTCTCATTTAAGTCTAGTGTTTCTTTGTTGATTTCTGCCTTGATGATTTGTCAAGTTCTGTCAGTGGAGTGTTGAATTTTCTTGCTATAATGATTTTGTTGTTTATTTCCTTGCTTAGATCTAATAGAATTTGTTTTATGAATCTGGGAGCTCCTGTGTTAGGTGCATATATATTTAACATTGTTATATTAATATCTTCTTATTGAATTGCTCCCTTTGTCATTATATAATGACTGTCTTTGTCTTTTTGTACCACTGTTGCTTTAAAGCCTATTTTATCTGTTATGAGAATAGCTACTCCTGCTTGCTTTTGGTTTTCATTTGCATAGAATATTTTTTTTCCACCCCTTTACCTTGAGTCTATGAGAATCTTTGTGATTTAAATGGGTTTCTTGGAGATAACGTATATTTGGGTTGTGTTTTTTAAATCCATGCAGCCAATCTGTATCTTTTAGAAGGAACATTAAGACTGTTAACATTCAAGTTGGGTGTGGTGGCTCACATCTGTAATCCCAGCACTTTGAGAGGCTGAGGCAGGGGGATTGCTTGAGGCCAGGAGTTTGAGACCAGCCTGAGCAAGAGCAAGACCCCTTCCCTACAGAAAATAGAAAAATTAGCTGGGCATGGTGGCACACACCTGTAGTCCCAACTACTCGGGAGGCTGAGGCAAGAGGATTGCTTGAGCCCAGGAGTTTGGGCTTGAGCCCAAAGTTTGTTGCAGTGAGCTTTGATGACATCACTGTATTATAGCCCAGGCGACAGAGCAAGATCCCATCAAAAAAAAGAAAAAAAAAAAAGACTGTTAACATTCAATGTTAATTCAATGTTAGTATTGACTTGTGAGATGTGAGACACTGTTCTGTTCATCGTGTTAATTGTTACCTAGTTGTTTTGATTTTTCCCTTGTGTTACAGTTTTATAAGAGCTGTGAGTTTTAACTTTTGGGTGTTTTCACTCTTGTGGGCATTGATTATTCTGTTCCATATATGGAGCACTCCTAAATATATCTTGTAGGGCAGGGCTAATGACAAATTCCCTTAGTGTTTGCATGTCTGGAAAAGGCTTCATTTCTCCTTTGTTTACGAAACTTAATTTTGCAGGCCACGAAATACTTGGCTAGCAGTTATTCTGTTTAAACAGACTAAAAATGCGCCCTCAATCCCTTTTTGCTTGTAAGGTCTCTGTTGAGAAGTCTGTTGTTAGTTTGAGGGTTTTTTTTTTTGATGTTTTGATCTCAAAGATTGTAGGATTTTCTTCTTCACTTTAACTTTGACCAGACTGATGACTATGTGCCTTAGTGGTGTCCTTTTTACCATGAATCTTCCAGGTGTTTGATGGCCTTCTTGTATCTGGATATCTAAATCTTTAGCAATACCAGGGAAATTTTCCTCAATTATCCCCTCAAATAGGTTTTCCATATTTTTCCTTATTCTTCTTCTCCCTCAGGAATACCTATTTTTCTTATATTAGTTTGCTTTACATAGTCCCATATTTTTGGGAAAGATTGTTCATTCTTCTTGATTTTTTTTTTTCTACTTTTTGACTAACAGGGTTAATTCAAAACCCTTGTCTTCAAGCTCTGAAATTCTTCTGCTTGGTCTAGTATATTATTAAAACTTTCCACTGTATTTTGAAATTCCCTAAATAACTCTGTCATTTCCAGAAGTTCTGTTATATTTTTTCTTACATTATCTATCTCTTTAATGAATTTTTAATTCATCCTGAATTATTTTTTTGGTTTCTTTGTGTTGGTTTTCAACTGTCTCATCAATCCCATTGATCTTATTTGCCATCCATATTCCAAATTCCATATCTGACATTTCAACAATTTCTTTTTGGTCGGAGTTCCGTGCTGGAGAGGTATTGTGGTCCTTTGGGGGTGTCAGTACAGCCTGTTTTTTCATTTGCGAAAGTTCTTATGCTGGTTCCTTCTCATCTGGAACCTCTTCTCTCAGCTTAAAATGAATAGCTTTGCGGTACACCTTTTCTCTTCTGCTCAGTGAAGAGACAGAGAGGTCCCTGGATGGTACACTTGAGTCCTACTCTGGAAGTTTGACCAGGTAGGAGAGGGGCAGGTGCACTTGAGCCTTTAACATTGCTGCTCTTCTGTGTCTCACTGTTCCCCTGTGGTTGTCATGGGACCACCACGGCAGGGCTGGTGTGCAGTGGGCCCATGGTTGCATTGGCATTTGCCCTGCCCAGGTCTGTCTGTGGCAAGGTTTCCCAGGCTGCAGTGGTAATGGCTGTCCTCCCCAGATGGTGGGCAGTGGGTGCTAAGGGCTGTGGGTGGGTGTATTCTTCTTGGGTCCCACAGGAAGTGTGGCTGGGTGGAACCACCCAGGCTATGGCAGCAGGCGCCAGGTCCATGGGCGCCTGCTTTGCTTATGTCCCCTGGTGTTGATAGGGGCTGGAAGATCACCTGATCTCCCTTCCTCCCTCCCTGGCCCAGCAGGAGTGATGGGAAGGCAGCAGCTACACATCTGACCCCCGGTAGATGCAGCACTCTATGCTGGGACCTCTAAATGGTGCTAGCTGTAGTGCCCAGGGTTTGGAAGCCAGCTCTGCCTTTTCTCTGGAGCAATGCCACTACAGAGCCTCAGGTCAGATATCTGTATCAGTCCAGAGGTCTGCTGCAGTGGAGGGACCCTCCCTCAGCTCTGGCTGCAGTGTCCACAGGGGAAATGTGGAGCGCTGGGATTCTCTCCTCTGTCTCTTCTCCATGTGCAGGTGTCTTCCCCAGGTGCCTCTGATCCTGCTGAGCAGGTTATGTCACTTCCCTGTCCTTTACTTTGGGTGCCTCCCGTCACCTCTCTGTTAATTCCCAATGCTCTCTCTTAAACAATCAATTTGAAGGTGAATATTCACCACTTTCAATCTTCTCCGTAAGAATGACATTGTGTAGGCTGCTCCTAGTCTGCCATCTTGGTTCTTCTGTATCCACTTTATAATTGGGTTGTTTTCTTTCTATGAGTCCTTATGTATTTTGGATATTAACCCCTTATCAGATGTATGGTTTGCAAATCTTTTCTCCCATTCCATAGGTTGTGTTTTCACTTTATTGTTTCCTTTGTTGTGCAGAAACTTTTTAGTTTAATGTAACCCCATTTGTCTATTTTTTCTTTTGTTGCCTTTGCTTTTGGTGTCATATCCAAAAAATCTTTCCCTGGGTCAGTGTCATGGGCCTTTTTCTCTATGTTTTCTTCTACTAGTTTTACAGTTTCAGGTCTTACATGTAAGTCTTTAGTCCATTTTAAATTGATTTTTGTATACGGTGTGAGATGAGGATCTAATTTCATTCTTCTGCATGTCACTATCCAGTTTTCCCAGCATCATTTATTGAAGAGATTGTTTTTTCCCCCTTGTGTGTTCTTGGCATGTTTGTTGAAAATCAGTTGACTCTAAATATATGGATTTATTTTTGGACTTTCTATTCTGTTCTATTGGTCTATGTTTCTGTTTTCATGCCAATACAATGCTGTTTTGACTACTAGCTTTATAGTAGATTTTCAAATCAGTTAGTATGATGCCTCCAGCTTTGTTATTTTTTCTCAAGATTACTGTGCTTGTTTGCGGTCTTTTGTGGTTCTATGTGAATTTTAGGGTGTTTTTCTATTTCTGTGAAAAATGTCATTGAATTTTGATAGGGATTGCTGTAGATTGCTTTGGGTAGTATGGAAGTTTTAACAATATTAATTTTTCCAGTCCATAAACACAGGATATCTTTCCATTTATTTGTGTCTTATTCAATTTCTTTCTTCAGTGTATTATAATTTTCAGTGTACGTATTTTTCATCTACTTGGTTAAATATATTCCTGAATATTTTTTTGTACTTATTGTAAATGGGATTTTTAAAATTTCTTTTTTGGATAGTTCATTGTTATATATAAAACACAACTAACTGGTTTTTATATGTTGATTTTGTATCCTCCAACTTTACTAAATTCATTTATTAGTTCTAACAGTTTTTTGGTAGAGTCTTTAGGGTTTTCTGTTATATATCTCAGATCATGTTATCTGGAAACAGATAATTTAACACCTTTGTTTCCTATTTGGATTTATTTTATTTTATTTTTTCTCTTGCTTAATTGCTCTGGTTAGAGAGTGGGTATCCTTGTCATGTTTCTGATCTTAGAGGAAAAACTTTCAATTTTTCACTGTTGAGTATAATGTTAGCTATGAATGGGGTTGTTGTATATGGCCTTTATTGTGTTGATATACATTCCTTCTATACCTAATTTGTTGAGCTACTTGGCTTCTTTCATGTTCATTTTCTGTTAGATTACTATAAGTATAATAATGCCTATTGCATGGTGTTATTTGAGGTCCAAATGAAATAATCTATGCAAATTTTCTTTGTGAAAAGAAAGCCATTTAGTAGCTATTTTTTTTTTTTTTTTTTAGTTGGGACAGGATCTCGCTGTTACTCAGGCTGATCTCAAACTCCTGACCTCAAGTGATCCTCCCACCTCAGCCTCCCAAAGTGCTAGGATTACAGGTGTGATCTTTGGTCTTTTTTACTCTGAGGTAGTTCCTTAGCTTTTTTTCTTTTTTCTTTTGTCTCTTTTGGCCTTGGCAGAGTACAGGCCAATCATTTTATTGAATGTCCCTCCATTTGCGTTTTTCTGATGTTCCCTTATGATAAGATTTGGGTGTGCATTTTGGGTAAGACTTCCATAAAAGTGATGTGTTCTTTTCCGTGTATCATATCAGAAGGCACGTGATGTTTCCTTGTTCTGATATTAGTGATGTTAGCTTGGATCACTTGGCCAAGTTGATGTCTTCTGGGTTTCTTTGCTCTGAAGGTACTGTTTTTTCCTCTGTAATTAATGAGTAATTAAGGGGATACTTTAAGACTGTGGTCCCCAACCCCTGGGCCATGGCCCTGTACCAGTCCCTGGCCTGTTAGGAAATGGGCTGCACATCACTGCCTGAGCTCTGTCTCCACCCGTGATACCACCCCCTTCCCCACGCCCAGTCTGTGGAAAAATTGTCCTCAACAAATCCGGTCCCTCGTACCTAAAAGATTGGGAATCCCTGCTTTAAGACCATGTAGATTGCCTGTTCCTTATTGAATTTTCACACACTAGTTTCAGCATCTTGGTGCTTTTCTGATGGTATGTTTATTTGTTTGGCATTCCACTGTAAGAAAAAAAGTTTCCCTTCTCCTCTACTTATTTATTTATATCAGTATAGACTTACAGATTCTTTATTCAGTGTGTTATAGTCTATTACTATTCTTTATTATTATTACTTTGATGCTGAAAAATGTGGTTAAGAGCCTTTATTTTGGTGTCTGTGGGGAAGGGAAGACAAGGAGACAAGGCAAGGCAGGGTACACAGAGAGAATTGGCTAGTTTGAATAATTTCAGTTGGCTCTGGGCTATAGGGGCTGTCCTAGTTGTCTGGTACCTGGCCCTGGGGTGACTTGGACATGTAGCTAATGGCCCAGAGTACAAGAGCTAGATAAAGGCAGTAGCTGAGGGGTGTGGCTTTGAATTGGTTGGCTTGCATATATGAAAGGAGAGTCCTTTACTGTCTCTAGGAATTGGCTAGCTCTGGGAAGAGCAGTCTCTCCAGGATCAGCAAGGCCTCAGATGTCAGAACATCAGAAAATATTGAAAATAAAGAGGCATAATTAATACAATAATGAGAGATATGAAATGGTTGTTGTTCTAAGGTGTTAAGTTGTGGGGAAGTTTGTTGTGTACAGTAGGTAACTAAAACATCCATTTATCTTCAATCCTATCCATCTACCCACCTGTCCACCTGTTTGCCTACCCACCTGCATATTTACCTACCTGTCAGTAACCATTAATTCATTCTAGTAACCTTCATTCCAGTCCAGTACTGCTAGTTACATTCTGGTTTTCTTCCTTTCCATATTTGAAACTCCTTTCTCCAGTGGTGCAAAAGCTTGCTTCCATTGTTCTCAATGTATTTATTCATGTGCTTACACCTGTAATTCAAAGTAGTTTCAGAATTGCTAACCTAACACTATGAAAAGCAAATTTATAACTATAGCTCAATATTTGTTTATAGGTTTTTAAGGTAAATATTACAGTGAAATGCACAAATTCTAAGCATGCAGTTCAGTGAGTTTTGAGAAATGTATATACTCACATGACCTATATCCCTCAAATTATGGAATATTTCTGTTGCCCCAGCAAATTTTTTCATGCTTTTTCCCAATGTCCAGCTCCTGCTCCACTCCATCTCTAGCTGAGCCTACATCTTTTCTGATTTTTTCCCACCATAAGTTAGTTTTGCCTGACCTAGAATATTCTTAATACTTTTTATTTCCTCCATTGGTATCACTGTATTCTAAGATGTCATCATCCTTTATCCAAACTACTGCAATAGCCTTCTAATGATCTTTCTGCTTACAGTCTAATTAATTGGTTCTCAAAGTTTTTTGCACATGGATATCACCTGGGGATCTTTAAAAGCTATGGATGCCTGGCTCCTACCCCTAGATAGTCTGATTTATTCAGTGTGGGCACGACCTTGGCATGAAAACTTTTAAAAGCTTCCTAAGTGATTATAACATTAGCAGCCAAATTATGTAATAGCCAAGTTTGGGAATCACCGGTCTTAACCAGTTTCAGCACTGGAAGGGGACCTAATTCTAGGGGCTTTCAGTATAGTGTATGGTTTTCTCTCCTTTGTTGTGCTGCCTGTCTAATTCAATAAACACAAAGTGTAGGCTTTGAATTGGTTTTAATTAAACATATAAAAAATAGAGATGATGTTGAGGATATTTGGTCTATTATCAACAATGTCATTTCTTTGTCTAGAATAGTATCTTAGATTTACCCTTTCTATTATTTTCCTGTATACTTGCCCCAAGCTAGAATTAGTTATCTTATATTTGAACTACCAACCTACCTTCTCCAACCAACCTACCTTCCTCTTCTTCCCCATCTTCTAATTTGTCCTATATATTGTAGCAGCAATTATGCTCCTCAAATTTGCCATTTGAATCTCTATTCTATTTGAATCTCCCTACAGTAACCTACCTGTTTTAAATATGAGATTTTTCAAAGACTTCTATAACTACCATTATTTCATATAGGACTTTTAACTAAAGTTTATGTTTTTCTATGTAAGCTTACTCATAATTTTTCCAATTTTGCTTTTAAGCCACAAATATTTTTTGCTTATCAACCCTTTTCTTTGAAATCTTCTTCCTTTACTCTCTGAAAGCTCTATTCAGAACATAGCTCTCTCATAACTCTCTTGTAGACCAAAATCCTGGGGTTCTAAATATTGTCCTACCCTTTGTTCCTTTTAGTGGTTGTATATATTGCTACAGACTACATGTTTGCCTGTCATTGTTTGTAATAGAAAGTAACAGTTTTTTTTTTAGATATCAGAAGCAAAACATGTTCATTTTAATATGATGATTGATATTTTTTGAGTACTTACTGTGTATTAGGCATAGGGCTAAGTGCTTTATATGGATTATCTCATTTAATCCTTATAGCAACCTTACACGGTAGGCATTGTTGTTATGCTCAGTGTAT
Source organism: Lepilemur ruficaudatus (assembly GCA_963574885.1). Taxonomy (NCBI): domain Eukaryota; kingdom Metazoa; phylum Chordata; class Mammalia; order Primates; family Lepilemuridae; genus Lepilemur; species Lepilemur ruficaudatus. Next base: position 23,122 of record CAUYRT010062789.1, on the reverse strand, counting down.
ACGTGAAGAAGTTAAGGTATAGAGAAGCTAGGTCACATGGCTAGTAAATATTGAAAGCAAGATTCAGACACAGGCCATCTTATTCCAGAGCTTGCCGCACTCTCCCTTTTAAATGTGGTAAAATATACACAACATAACATTTATCACTTTAACCACTTTTAAGTGTACAATTCAGTAGCCTTAACTGCAATCATAGTGTTGAGATACCGTCACCACTATCTATTTCCATAACTTTTTCATCTTTGTAAAAAGAAACTCTACCCATCAAATAACTCCCCATTTGCCCTACGTAAGCCCCTGGTAGCCTCTGTTCTACATTCTGTTGCTGAATTTGCCTGTTTTCTAGTTACCTCATGTAAGTGGAATGACACATTATTTGTCCTTTTGTATCTACATGCTTCAGTGAGCCTAATGTCTTCAAGGGTCATCGTGTTGTAGCATATCAGAATTTCATTATTTTTTAAGGCTAATATTATTTTGTTGTATGTGTCCATCAAAATTTATTTATCCATTCATCTATTGATGACATTTGGGTTGTTTCCACCTTTTGGTTATTGTGAGTAACACAGAGCCTGCACTTTTAACCACAATGCTAACCAGATGTATTAGTGATTTATTGCTGTGTAGTACATTTCCCCAAAACCTATGCATTATTTTATTATTATAAGCATACCTTAGAGATATTGTGGATTTGGTTTCAGACCACTGCAGTAAAGCAAACATCACAACAAAACAAGTCACATGAATTGTTTGGCTTCCCAATGCACATAAAAGTTATGTTTGCACTACACTGTAGTTTATTGAATGTGCAATAACATTATCTCTAACAAAACAATATACATACCTTAATTTAAAAATATTTCTAATAAATGCCAACACTTATTTTAGCCTTCAGTGAGTTGTAATCTTTTTGCTGGTAGAGGGTCTTGTCTCAATGTGGGTGGCTGCTGACTGATTAGGGTGGTAGTTGTTGAAGGCTGGGTAGCTGTTGGAATTTCTTAAAATAAGATGATGGTGAAGTTTGCCACATGTGTTGACTCTTCCTTTACAAAAGATTTCTCTGTTGCATGTGATGCTGTTTGATAGCATTTTACCCATAGGTGAACTTTCAAAATTGGAGTCAATCCTCTCAAACACCGCCACTGTTATATCAACTAAGTTTATATAGTATTCTAAATGCTTTGTTGTCATTTCAGCGATGTTGATAACATCTTCCGCAGGAGTAGATTCCATCTCAAGAAACCATTTTCTTTGCTCATCCATAAGAAGCAACTCTTCATCCATTCACGTTTTATCATGAGATTGCAGAAAGCAGTTCAGCCACATATTCAGGCTCTTCTTCCTTTTTTAAGTTGTGGTAGTTACCCTATAGCCATTTCTAATTCTAGTTCTCTTGCTATTTCCACCACATCTCATGACTTCCTCCACTGAAATCTTGAACCCCTCAAAGCCATCCGTGAGGGTTAGAATCGACTTCTTTCAAATTCCTGTTAATGTTGATATTTTGACATCTTCCCATTAATCATGAATGTTCTTAATGGCATCTAGAATGGTGAATTCTTTCCAGGAGGTTTTCAGTTGACTTTGCCCACATCCATCAGAGGAATCACTATCTGTGGTAACTATAACTTATGAAATGTTTTTCTTAACTAATAAAACTTGAAAGTCAGTATTACTCCTTGATCCATGGGCTACAGAATGGATGTTTTGTGTTAGCAGGCATGAAAAAACAACATTAATCTCCTTGTATATCTCCATCAGAGCTCTTGGGTGGCCAGGTGCATTGTCAATGAGCCGTAATATTTTGAAAGAGATCTTTTTTTCTGTGCAGTAGGTCTCAACAGCTGGCTTAAAATATTCAATAAACCATGCTGTAAACAGATGTGCTGTCATCCAGGCTCTGTTGTTCCATTTATAGACCAGAGGCAGAGTAGATTTAGCAAATTCTTAAGGGCCCTAGGATTTTTGGAATGGTAAATGAGCATTGGATTCAACTTAAGTCACCAGCTGCATTAGCCCCTGACAAGAGAGTCAGCCTGTCCTTTGAAGCTTTGAAGCCAGGCATTGACTTCTTCTCTCTAGCTGTGAAAGTCCTAGATGGCATCTTCTTTCAATATAAGGTTGCTTCATCTACATTGAAAATTAGTTGTTTAGCATAGCCACCCTTACCAGTGATCTTAGCTAGATCTTCTGGAACTTGCTGTAGCCTCTCCATCAGCACTTGCTGCTTCACCTTGCACTTTATGTTATGGAAATGGTGTCTTTCCTTAAACCTCATGAACCAACCTCTGCTAACCACTAACTTTTCTTCTTCAGTTTCCTCACCTTTCTCAGCCTTCATAGAATTGAAGAGAGTTAGGGCTTTGCTCTGGATTAGGCTTTGGCTTAAGGGAATGTTGTGACTGGTTTGATCCAGACTGCTCAAACTTTCTCCCTATATGCAATCAGGCTGTTATGCTTTCTTATCATTTGTGTGTCTACTGGAGTAGCACTCTTAATTTCCTTCAAGAACTCTTTCTTTGCATTTCACAAATACACAGTTGTCTAACTGTTTGGCGCAAGAGACAATAGCTTTTGGCCTATCTCAGGTTTTAACATGCCTCCCTCTCCAAGCTTAATCATTTCTAGCTTTTGATTGAAAGTGAGAGACATGTTACTCTTCTTTTCACTTGAACACACTGTAGGTTTATTAATTGGCCTAATTTTAATATTGTCATGTCTCAGAGAATAGGGAGGCCTGAGGAGAAGGGAGAGAGACAGGGAAGAGTTGCTTGGTGGAGCATCCAGAATACATACAACATTTATCAATTAAGTTTGTGATCTTACATGGATGTGGTTCATGGTGTTCCCAAAACAGTTAACAGTGATAACATCAAAGATCACTAATCAAAGATCACCATAACAGATATGATAATAATGAAAATATTTGAAATATTGCAAGAATTACCAAAATGTGACACAGAAGCACAATGTTAACACATGCTTTTGGAAAAATGGCACTGATAGAGTTGCTCTACACAGGGTTGTTTGTCCCAAACCTTCAATTTGTGCAAAGTGCGGTATCTGCAAAGCACAGTGAAGTGAAACACAATAAAATGAGGTATGCCTGTATTTATCATTAAATAGTAAACATTTTATTATTCTCACATTTTCCATGGGTCAAGAATTTGGGAGAAGCTTAGCAGTGTGATTCTGGCTTGGGAGTCGTTCATGAGATTGTAGTCAAATTGCTAGCTATGGCTGCAGTGACATGAGAGTTTGGAGGTAGAGAATCCACTTTCAAGGAGGTTCACTCATGGCTGTAAATTGGTGCTGCCCGTTGTCAGTAGGCCTTCATCCCTCTTCCCATGAGCCTTTTCACTGGCTGCTTGAGTGTTCTCATGATATGGTGACTGGCTTCGCCCAGGGTAACTGATCTAGGAACAAACCAAGTGAAAGCTATATCCTTTTTATAACCTTGCCTCAGATATCACATAGCCTCACTTTAGCTACATTCTCTTCTTTAGAAGCAAATCAGTGAAGTTGACCCACATTCAAGGGGAAAGGGATTAGGCTCAACCTTTTGAAGGGAGGAGTGTAAAGGAATTTGTGAACATATTTTAAAAACACCACAACTGATAAGCATAACAAAGAAAATCATTGGTAACAAATAATTCCTGCTAAAATTATGGTATATATGTCTGGGTACATTTTCTGTACATATATGAGCTCATATTCTATACATTATTTTATAATCTGATTTAAAAATTTTTTTTTAAAGAGGCAGTGTATTGTCACATTGCCTAGGCTAGTCTCGAACTCCTGAGGTCAAGGGATCCCCCTGCCTCAGCCTCATGAGGTGCTGGGACTATAGGCATTTGCCACCATGCCTGGCTTTATAATCTGATTTTGAAAATAACCCCTGCTAAAATTGTGGCATATATCTGTCTAAAGACATTTTCTGTGCATATTTGACCTCATATTCTAGACTGTTTTTTTATAATCTAATTTTTTTCATTATAGGAAATATCTTTTGATGATATTAAGCATTTTTCTATATACTGGTTATTTATTTTTTAAGTATTTGCCAAAAATATATTTCATTGTTTTATATTACAATTCTTTTATTACTAGTGATGGTGAATTTTTTTTCATATTTTATTCAATATATTTGTATTTTTTAATTGTCTTTTCACATATTTGCTCATTTAAAAAAATTGGCACATTCTTTTTCTTTATTAAACATTCATTATATATTAAGGATTCTAAAACATTTTCATGTAGGCTATAAATATTTCCTCTTTGCTTGTAATTTATGATATTGATTTTTAAAAATAAACTGTAGAATTATAGAGTTAGAAAGGATAACAAAGGAAATCTATTCCAATACTTCCGATTCATAGAGGAAGATACCCTATTTTCTTTCTCTCCTCCAGACTTCTTTTCCACTTTTCTCCCACCAAATCTTAACCTATTATACCCATTTGCTCAGATATTTTGAACTCTGCTCATGGTAAAGGGGTAAAGGATATATAATTGACATTTAAACAATGCAGGGATTAGGGGTGCTGACCCCCTGCACTTTTGAAAATCCACTTGTAAATTTTGACTCCCCTAAAACTTAACTGCTAATAGCCTACTATTGACTGGAAGGCTCACTGATAATATGAAAAGTTGATTAACACATATTTGTATGTTGTATGTATTATATACTGTATTCTTACAGCAAAGGAAGCTAGAGAAAAGAAGTGATATTAGGAAAATTACAAGGAAGAGAAAATACTTTTACAGTACTGAACTGTATTTATTGATACCGTAAATAAATATGTTGTCTGTTTATAAGATGCATCATCTGTCTGAAATGGTGGGCATCTGCAGCTGCAGACCTCAATATACAGGACATATCAAGCAATTCAACTTTTTCTTGTCATGACTTTTCTCTGCTGCTTGGAAACACTTTTAGCATCACTAGTGGCACCTTGTATTGGTCCCATGGTGTTATTCAAGGTTTACCGTATTGCACTAAACATGATGAAAAATACGTAAGAACCCCAAGCAATCACTTTTTACTGCGATATGCAATTTACTGGAGAGATGAACTCCTCACAGATGATGATTAGTGTCACAAGGTGTTTTAAGTGGATCCTGGCACCACTTGAGCTCACTGCAAAAGCAATAAGAGGTGGCTGTGAAATTATTACAGAAGTATAGTAGGTACTACAGTTAATTTTATGCAGTTATGATTTAATACTGCATCATGTTTGTTTACATTTCTCTCAACTGTGAATGGTACCATGTATGACCTGTGTGTGTGTAAGTTTTGATAAATACTAGCTTTTTATAATGGATTTATGCATATTTTATAGTAAATGATAAAATAGACTAATATCTACACATATTTTATGCATTCATGACATACCTTTTTCTTAATTTTTGTGGTATTTCTAAGCTACACAGTATATCTTTGAGTTTTTCCAAATTGTCACAAATCTAAAAAATTTTCCAATATGTTTATTGAAAAATATCCACATATAAGTAAACCTGTGCAGTTCATACCTGTGTTCAAGGGTCCACTACAACTGATGCATTGTTATTTGCACTTAACAAGGAGCCATTCCTTAATAACCCCTAACAGTTAACCACTGAAGATGTATTAGATATGAGTCACCAGATATTGGGAGAGATTTTGGTTTTTTAAGAGTTAAGCAACTTCCTAGGTTTCTCAGATAGTACTCTAACAGGTGACTGCTTCCCTTCTCTTAGTATAAGACCGTATCGTCATCATGAGGTTGTCCAGTAAATATAAACGTAACACAGGATCTTAAATAACACACTGTTGTTTATACTTCATCTGTTTCCAGAATGGATTTGAGGTGGCTAAAATTTTATTTTGCTTTTAGTACTGAGAATTGTACCTTGCTAATAAATGTTAAATTCAATTCACTACTTTTAAAGTTATCAAAATTAGGTACTTAATAATAAGAAAAATCCAAAAGTCACTTACAAGTTCATCCATGATATCATCTAAGATAAGGTTAAAATATGTAATACTGGTCTGGCATGGTGGCTCACCCCTGTAATCCCAGCACTTTGGGAGGCTGAGGCGGGAGGATTGCTTGAGGCCAGGAATTCAAAACCTGGGCAACGTAGCGAGACCCTGTCTCTACAAAAAATAAAACAAAATTAGCCAGGTGTGGTGCCATATACCTATAGTCCTAGCTACTCAGAAGGCTGAGGCAGGAGGATACCTTGAGCCCAGGAATTTGAGGTTATAGTAAGCTATGACTGAGCCACTACACTCCAGCTTGGGTGACAGAGCAAGACTCTGTCTCAAAAACAAACAAACAAACAAAAAAAAACCCAAATACGTAATACCTAGATAATTTAATCTTAGTAAAAAGTATAGAGCTTTCTGGTGGGAAAAAGTTATATGACTTAGTATATTCATCAAGATGAATAAATTATTTACTGGAAAGGACCAACAACTGAATCTTTCACATTATTCCTCCTTGGTTGTATATAATTACTGATGTGTATCTATCGCAAGTGATAAGAAAATTGGCTTCAGTTTCAAAGATGGAGGAATTTGATTGTATAAACTGGAACAAATACGGTGTAGCAAGAATAATACTGAATTTCCATGGCTCTAATCTTTAGAACCGTTAGGGCTTTTTCTGTTTATATAGTAAAATCTCTTTAATTTTTATTCAAGCATTTATCCACTTATGATCAACCTTGTTTTGTTTACTCCTTACCCACTTTTCCCTACCCCTAGGATTATTGAGACAAATTACTATAGATGAAATATATTTGCCTTGTAATTTCTATAAATGAAAATTTGAATTTTACTAATTTTTCATATTAAAAATATAAAAACATGAATTATACCATTTCTAAAACAAAAATCAACTTTAAAAATTTGGGCTCCTCCTGGGGATGACAACCCAATTTTTTTTTCCCTTTTAGTTTATTATGCCATTTCCAAATAGAGGGACTGGATGAAGCTGCTTCAGCTAATACCTCAAAATTTTCATAGCTACTGAACCAGTCCCTTACTCTGGTATTAGTTTCTTTTGAGCTTGAACTTCCTAAGGCAGGCATATTTCCTGACAGCCAGATTAATTAATTGTTTTTTAATCCTGGGACTTGCTTCTTTACAGAGTATATCAATATTATCAAATGTAAAACTTGACTACTTTAAGAGTATCTCTATATTTCATTCATTTGCTTTTAAAAATGAGTCTTTTTTCTGATATGTGAAAGAATCATTGACTACGAGAGTAGAAAGTGGTTTCAGAGATTATTTCAAAGATGAGGAAATTGAAGTACTGATGTATTAAGTGATTTATCCAAGGTCACACAGACTATTAGTAGCAGAAGTGACTCTATAACTTAGATTATGTGCTTCTTATTTGGGGTTGAGACTTTTTATCTCTTGCCCTTATTGGTCTAACTTCCTTGCCAAGGTCACACAAAATAGTAGTTCCTATTTATACTGTTTAATGGAAAATAATTTTGAAACTCAGACTTATGAAAAGGAAACCTTTCCTAGAGAATTTGGTGTGATTTAATCTGCCGTATGATTTAAGATTCATCAGTTGTCCAACCAATTTATGGTGGCAAAGTGGTTTCTCTTGTCTGGATACTGAGCTGTGAGGAATTTTTTATGCAAAGATAGTCTATTTAAGACTTTCAATTTCTGATTCTAGGGCACGGGGTTAAGGGAAGGGCTCTCTGGATGATTCCTGGAACTTTTTTTCACCTTGGAGAATTAGCAGTTTAATTTCTGGTCAACCTAGTTTAGTTAAAGATAGTTGGCAATTGTGCTTTTGCTTATTTCGCATGCAGAAGTTTGAATTCAGGTAAAAGTAAGCCTATCAGGCCTGGGGTGGGTTATCCTAAAAGCAGCAGATAGGTAAAGAAGTTTAACATTTCAGAAATAAGGCCCTAATTTCTAGCAAACTCTGTGACACTTCTAGTCTGGAGTGGCCTGATTGCCATTAGGAAAGAATTACTTTGTTAAAAGCGAAAAATCACGAGGAAAACTTCCTAAGAGCTTTATTACATTCTTTTTCATGAAATTATTTCTGCAACGTATTGATTAATATCCAACTTTAAGAATTTTATGTAGGCATTTCACCATTATAATTTTGAAATATGGAAAGTCCTTGCAAACATTCCTAGATTGCCTTCTGTCTGTCTGCCTTGTAAAAGATCCTTTTAGTTAAATGGACCATCCTCCTTAAATGATGTCATTAGCTCAGATTGAAAAGACATTGCCTGCAGGGAAATCATTTAATTGAACTGAAGTGCCTTATTTCTGTAGATCTTGGATCAGCTCACTCACTCTTATCTTCAGATTAGATAATTTATATTGGATAATTTTTTCAACTCTATGAATGATAAAACGTTAAGAAAAGTAATCTCCTTTTTAAGGTATTTTGCTGTTTCGTAGTTTTCCATTTATATCTGAGTTAGAATTGATGGTTCTTAAAATGTAGACTAAAGTCTTATTTTTCAGATAAAAAGTGCTTTAGTTCATTAGACTAAATTATTAATGCATTTGGGTTACACAGGTCAGTGGCTCCAAAATAAATGTTTGTGACTTATATAGAAATGAGTCAGCTACTTTTGCTTTTGAGATCTTTTCCCATTGTCTTTTTTTTGTGTGTGTTTAAGTTAGGTTTATGAGGTATAATTTATATACAATAAAATTCATCTTTACAGTTTGATGCGTTTTGACTACTGTATGCAGCTGGGTAATCACTACCACTATCATGATAAGATACAGAACATGTCTATCACCACAAAATGTTCTCTGATGCTCCTTTGCAGTCAGTCCCCTGCCTCCATTCCCAACCCCTGGCATCCACCATTCTAATATTTGATCCTAGAGTTTTGCCTTTCCCAGAAGGTCATATAAATGGAATTATACAGTATGTAGCCAGGAAGTCTGGCTTCTTATACTTAGCATGATGCTTTAACAATTTATCCATATTGTTGCATGCCTCTGTAGTTCATTCCTTTTTATTGTTGAGTAGTGTTCCGTTGTATGGGTGTACCACAACTTGTTTTTCCTTTTACTAATGATGGATATTTTGATTCTTTTCAGTTTTGATTAATATGAATAAAATTAAATGTTCATGTCCAGGTCTTTTTGAGGGCTTATATTTTCATTTCTCTTAGGAGTGGAATTGCTGGGTCATATGATAGGTGTATGTTTAACTTAGTAAGAAGCTGTCAAACTGTTTTCTGCAGTGGCTATACCATTTTACATTCCCACCAGCAATGAGAATAACAGTTGCTTTGCCTTCTCACCAGCATTTGGTATTGTCCATTTTTTCATTTTAGTACTTCTAGTAGGTGTGTTAATGATTGAACTACTTTTTATTCTGCTACCTCTTTATCTTTGTTCTAATTCTTGAATTGTAAGAATTTAAAAATGGAAATGACCAAAATATAGCATCTACCTACTTCCTGGTTGAGACTGTTTTAAAGATACTAGATTGGTTTGGTTCATGATTCCAAACTGATTATAATCATACCAGTTTTTAAAAATTTTATATTGAACTGAGTGCATTCTCATCACTTTGGGTATTACAGAAATAAAGCCATTATCATCAAATCTTTTGGCCATGTTCCTTAACATGTCACATGATAGTGCTGGTCAAAGCAACCCATGACTCCTCACTTCTTGGAGTTTGCCTTGTTAAGAAAAATTTTATTGAATTTCCTTGGCAACTGTACATCCTATGCTGAAATTTAAAAAAATTAAGACAATTTTTAAAATCCCAATGTGATGTTCAAGAGTTATATCATTGTACTAGTTCTATTTGTATATTTCTTTAAGGAAGACGTTTTGCCATATTTGACTATTAAATCTTGACAGTTTTCTACATTGAAATCCTTTGGTTATCTTAACATAATAGAAAGTGTTCCTATGTTGAAGTCTTTTTTTTAATATAGTATGACTAATTAGTAATAATTTTAAGGTCCTGCTGACATGTGATTCATGATTTTCTGCTTGGATTAGCACTTTTGAAAGTGAGAAAAAATTACATAATGGTAATGCAAAGATTTCTTTACAATCTCCAAAGCCTTAACTGTTTTATCTGGATGCTTTAAAAAACTTAGAAATGCTAGGATATTAGTTTCAAAAGCAAATATGAAATATAAAATTTTATTAAAGTAACAATTATATGAATGTTCTTACTGAGGCAGGAGGTAGTACCAAATAGTTGAATTATAACTGGCAAAACCTTTTCTTAGTATTTCTTCTGAAAACTGGTTTGCTCTTAAAACTGTATCTCATAGTTTCCTGTATCAATGTTTCATGACTCATATTGTAAAATTCACATGTAAGATTTCTAAATGTTTACTTTACTAAATTTAGATGATTTCATGTTATGTAGCTCTTCTATTAGTCATTTGATGTGAACTTCACCAAGATCAGTTGCAACAACATCCAATTTTCTCCTAGTCTCTAGTTCATTGCTGGGTCAGCAAACTTGTATGGAGAAAAGAATGAAAGGGCAGACTGGTCTGAAACAGGTAATAGGCAGGTTTTGTATCCAGGTGAGAAGGTTCCTTGCTTCCAGACCTGAGTAATTAGGGGGGTAAGAATCCTCCGATAATTCAGCCAA
>CAUYRT010062789.1:0-10000 GCA_963574885.1 Lepilemur ruficaudatus | reverse complement strand
AAGTATGTATTTAGGTATAGACTGAGATAATTTACATACTAAAGAGGCCATGGCCTGCTCTAGCTAGGGCCTGTGTTTACTGTAATTAAGAACTTTTTCCTTTACATATGCATGCACACATGCACCCTTTCAAGGTTCCAGGCTCCCTTCTGCCTTGAGTCCCATAGCAGCATCTCTTAAGAAGATGCCTAAGGTAATATTTATTTATTGTAATTTGATATAGCATTTGGTGATTTATATCTGATTTTGTTTCAGTAAATCAGATTTTCTAGCTAATTGAGGTTTATCACTATCTTATATTAACTCTCAGTTAAATGATCACCGGATGATTCTTCAGTACTAACAAAAAATTCCTCAACGTGTATATAAATATACAAATGATAATTATATGATAATGTCTGATAGCATATTTAGTAGTCAGTGAAATCATTATACTCCTGCAGTGTGCCAGGATTATGCCAGGTATTGGGAATCTATCAACCCTACCCGCATGAAGCTTAAAGTCTAGTGGAGAAAATAAACATTAATTACATAAGCATGAAAGCAAACAAAACCAATATTATCTGCAGGTTCTGTTAAGCATATGCCATAAAGCAGAGGTACATGATGCTAACAGGGGAAACTGACCTAGTCTAGGAGGTCAGGGGAAGGGTTCCTTGAGGAGGAAACACTTGGGTTGAGGTTTGAAGAATGGTTGTAGAGTGAGGAACAGTGTGTAGGAGAGTGATCAGAGTAGGTGCTGCTAAGAGGCTGTTTAAAAAGTTTGGGGGAGAGATGACAATGACTGGGTTAGAGAGGTGGTGGTGGTGCTAACCAAGACAGAAGTGATCCTAGGAGGAGGTCCTTAGGAGGTCAGATCATGGGCCTTGGTGATGGATTAGCAGAAGGAAGTATCAAAAGTTGAGTCTTAGCTTTTGAACTTAAAGACTTACGTTTTATTTAGGAGTTGTCACTGATTCAGTGTTTAAATGACATAAAAAATGGCAGCTTCACAAAGCCTAAGGATAAGACCTAGCTTCCTTTTTAAAGGTTCCCATTAATAAGCCTCCCTTGGAACTAAGGGTTTTTTGCAAAATTGATTCATTGGGTATTTCATTTGTAGGTAAATATGCAAATATCTCTGCAAGGAGCAGTAGCACCCAGGTTGGCACTTGCACTTTCATCTTCTTTTAACAGATATATATGATTTTTACTGTTATGAATTGGAGTTATATGCAAAGTGGGCAAATATGCCCTCTTTTTTCCAGAAAGACTTCATCTTTTTTACTAGGGGAAAAAGACTCCACAAAACATTATTTTTTTGTTGGATTTTATTAATAGATGCATTATCCTCTGTTCAAAGCTAATGTTAGGTAATATACACTGTTTTACAAAGTGTAGGAAGATCACATTTGTATTGATTGTAATTGCTGAGAGATAAGCTTCTATCTTTGTCTTTTATTACAATTATGTTTGTTTGCAGGGATTTAGTGAGGCTAGATAAATGTCTTTTGTTGTGTTAATGACAAACTGGCTACAGCTCTAGTTATCTTGTAAAATAAGCATTGGTAAATAAAGTTAATATCATAATAGAAATTTTTATATTACAGGGATCTCTGTAAGCTTTCAATTGTATAAACTTGTCTTTCATACACTATGGCTTCAGACCTAAATGACACTTAGTACAATAATCTTTTGCACTGTTTTAGCCATGATTTTTTATGTGGTATGTTGGACTAGAGCAAGTTGGGGAAAAAATTGAGCCCATGAGTTAGATATTATTCTTCATGTGAAAATAAATGTTGCAATTTGAACATTTAGAAGTTAGGAAAGCTGATTACATTTACTTCAGAGTTACATATGGAGAAATTATGACTAAAAGAGTTTTGTATTTATGAATATCTAGATCGACAAACTATAACCTGCCACCTGTTTTCATATAGCCTGTAAGCTAAGAGTGGTTTTTATATTTTTAAATGATTTTAAAACATCAAAACTATAATATTTCATGACAAATGAAAATAATATAAAATTCAAATTTCAGTGCCTATAAATAAAGTTTTATTGGAACACAACCAGGCTCATTTAGTTATTATCTGTGATTGTTTTCAAGCTACAGAGGTAGAATTGAGTAGTTGTAACAGAGTCTGTCTGGCCATTAAAGCTGAAAAAAATTTACTGTCCATCCCTGGTCTAGATAGCCCCTATCCAAGAATAGAAATTATTTAGATTATTCAAAATCAATTGAATGATTTTGAGAGAGACATGATGGAAGTATGAGTTGAACTAAGCAGAATAAAACATCTCTACCACAACAATAATAGCAGCAGCTAATATTCATTGAGCATTTGCTATGTGCCAAATACTCTTCAGGGCACTTTACATGCATTGACTCGTTTAATCCACACAACTCTGTGAGCTACTAGGGTGTCTCATTTTACAGGAATCAGCGTGGAGAGATTAAGCAACTTGTCCAAAGTCAATTAGGGCTACAAACAGGCAAGTTTAGTTGTCTTTCAAATTTATCTCAGTGATTTTCTCACAGGTACATACCTTATGAGTACTTTCTATTGAATGTATTATATTTCTTGAATAAGAGATAAGAGTATTTTCCTTCGGTTGACCCTAATTGCTTCTTCTCACTTAGGACACTCCTGGTTTGTAATATGTTTGTACTAGTAAGAGCTTAATCAATGCAGTTCATGTAAGTTGAAATTGAAATTATTTCAACCTGTTTTTAAAGATAACTTTAGTGTATTGGGTTATTATATAACAGATTCTACAGTCTTAAAATACAAATTACTTGTTTTTTTAAAAACGGACTTCGGGTGTATTTTTTGTTGTTTATATTTAATTTATGATCAGTTCAATGGTTTTTCCCTCTAAATTTTTTTTTTTTGAACATATTATGTCACTTCCCTGATCAAAGTCCTCCAGTAGTTTCCCACTGCCTTGAAATCAAGTCTTGTACGGTCCGTCTCTGCTGCCTCTCAGTCTCATCTTACATCATGCTTCTCTTCCCTCACTGTGCTCCAGCTACACTGGTCTTGCTCAAGTTCCTTGAGCAAACCAAACTTCTCCCTGCTTTTATATATACTGTTCTTTGTGCCAAAAAACATTCTTACTCTTGCCCCTTGTCCCTTCACATCGTTAGATTTCAACTAAACATCTGTCATCCCCCTCAGAGGCGCCTCCTTGAGCATCCTTTCTAAAATCCATCTCCTTCTGCTGCCTGCGTTATTCTCCATCCCTGTTTGTTTCCTTCGTAGTGCTTATCACAATTTGTAATGTTTGTGTTTATTTGCTTGTTTTTTCTGCCCACCTTGCTCACTATATTGTAAGTACCACAAGAGAAGGGACCATGTTTACCGTTGTAAACCCCATGCTTAGCACAGCACCCAGCGTATAACAGGCCTTCAGTAAATATCTGTGAAATGAATGAGTTGAAGATATCTACTTTCAATGCAGCTATTTAGTCTGAGTCTTCATCACAAGAAAATAAATACTGAAGCTGCCTCCTAAACTAAAAGGTCTCTCAAATTCCATTCATGCTCCCGATTCCATCCTGCAGATTAATTTCATAACATACTGTATTGATAGAATCATTTACTAGAGACCATTTGGTAGAGATGTTTTATTCTGCTTAGTTCAACTCTTACTTCTGTCATGTCTTTCTCAGATCCTACATCAGTTGCAGACTGCCCTATTGAATCAAGTCTATATTCATTTGCTTGTTTTTTAAGGCTCTTCTAATCATAATCATCTACTTCTCTTTTACATAACCCTTTGCTTTTATTAGGCTGGCCTCTTTCACAAGCCATCAGCATTTATCCTAAATGCTTGCCATTTTCCAACACTCGTAAGAAGCCCTATGGCTTCCATGTCTTCTCCAATAAATTCAACCCATCATGCCTTGAATTTCCATTGCAACTATTGCCTGACTTACCGTTATAACTTAGATCTTGACTATGTACTTGAATAGATACTATTCTCTCGATAGATAGGTCTTGTTTGTACAATGACATTGACTATCCATTGTGAAAGTTTTGCCTCAGAATCCCGATAAGAAGCTAATCCTAATTTAAGCCGTATATTCTATAGAATGATATGAATGGAAATGTATTGTCATATGGCTGTCAGTTTGGGGATTAGAGAAAGATTAAAATGTATACCACTCTGTCCTGGGTATTAATTGGGACATTTGATGTTAAGGAACAAACTTGCTTTGTATCTTTATTAAATTTCTTTGAGTATAGTTAAGCTTCAGATTTTTCTGATCTATGACATAGAGAACTACTTATAAAATTAATGGAATTTATTACATTAATTCAGAATTTGTGGTAATAAGGGCAGGAGGTTATATTCTCTTTGTAAGAAAAAGTAGGTTTATTCACTATGTAAAAAAGATTGTAGAGGAAATATTAGAATTATTCTTATATTTTATAAATACTGAATGACAGCAATTATAAGTAATGCTTAATAAGTTTTTAAAAGTAGTATGTCCCCAATCAGACCTTTATTTGGTTGATAGTATGTTTCAATTCATATTTCTATTCACAGATTAAGAATACTTTTCACTGCATTTTATGGAAAATATTTTTAAATATTAAATCTTGTCACCCATTCAAATTTATCACCTCTTAGTTCATTTCAACTATGGGTTTAACTTACTGAGTCCTTTGAAATTCTAGACTTAAGTTTAGAATGTCTTGGCTATTAAGACAGACCTTACATAGTCTGAAAAAATGGTCTTTTTAGCTGCTTTTAATGTTGAAAATGCTATAGAAATGCTGTTGAAAATGCAGATCATTGTAATTCATTTATTTACTTTTTAAAAATCATATCAAATATTTGGAGAGGAAATAAATTTATTTTTGCTTTGAATTTATTTTATGTATTATATGTACACTATATGTATGTAATTTATGCATACAGTACTTGAATTATGTTTACATTACTTGATCACAAAACATACTTGTTTTAGTCATGTAAGAAATATATGTGTTTGATATAAAGTGTTATGTGTTTTCTCAGAGGTCATCCTCGTATTTACCCAAGGTCATCCAGCTTTTGAGTGGCTGAACTTGAGCTGGGAAACCCAGATCTTTCTTACTCCTGAGCCCATGACGTTGATTAATGTGCTATACTCGTCACAGATATAAACAGATGATTAGAGGGCAGAATAATGAATGCAGTGATAGAAATGTTTCTATCAATTCAAAGTTCTTTGCTCTTCTTGATGTCCTTTTTATGAATTAAAAAATACGAATATTTGTGCGGCACTGATATTACTAGCAGAATCATGGAATGTGGAACTAGCAGGGCCCAGAAAACTGTCAGTATTTTTCTACGTGCTTAAATAAATTCTTTCATTTAATCTTCAAATTAATATCAGTGTTCTTATTGTTTCCTTCTGCAGCCAAGAAAACTGAGGCTAAGTAGAGGTTAAATAACTTATTTTCGCTATGGAACCTAGGCTAAGCCTAGCCCTGTTGTTTTAAGCACTGTCAATTCTGCCTTCCCAAAATGTTTTTTCCTCAGCCCTTAAAAGTAAGGGCTTTCTTATTTGCCAGTAATGATTTTTCTAGGACAAACAACTTCTAGACTTGTTATTACAGTTCTCATAGCATGGCAGTATTCTGACTTAGGTAAGGTCTCAGTGGTCAGACATCAGTTCAGGGTCATCAAAAGATTCTGTGGTACATTTTGCTGTAGAACTTATATAAAATATATAATTGATAGGATTGACATGTCAAAATATATAGCTGAAAATATATAACTTTGGTTATATGTTCCCAGGATTTAAATACGTGCAGATCAGTTCATTTATAAATTTTGAGTTGTAAAACAATGGGTATGTAATATTTTACCAGGAACTTTTCCTGTTTTTACCTCAAAATACCATTTGTGCCTCTCTTTGATATGTTTCTTATTACTCTTCCCTTCAAGTATGTTGTTGTTTATCTTGATAGGACACTGTACTTTTGTGATAACCTATTACCCTGATGTTTTAGTATTCTTATGTTTGTCTATGTAAAAAAAAAAAATGCACAGCTGCTTTCTGCAGGCATTTTGGGTACTCATTTATATTCCCACAGTGGTGACTTTAATTTGAAACACACTGCTACCATGTGGATAATCACAGGAATACACTGCCTCAGGATGCAGATTGATCAGTCTGTTATCAGTGGCTAAAAGCAAAGCAAGAAAACTGAAAGAAGATTAAAACCAAATATTTGGGAATCCTGCACATCTGAGAAAATAATTTCAAATATTTGAAGAACTTTTAATGTGTACTGTTTACTATTTAGCAAATTTTATTTCCTCTTTTCTGATATACAGTCTCTTGGGGGAGAAAAAGATCTCACGATATCTCTGAAAAATTCGTAATTTAGACTTCATTTTATGTTATATTCAAGTGTCTAGAAAGATTATATTAACTATGTTACTTCTTTTTCTGGCCTATTTGTTTAGGAGAGTACTTGAATTTCTTCCTCTGGAGTTGAAGGAACCAGATGGCTACTGTCTATCCAGACAAGATGTATCTTATGTTAAATGTTTAAAATATTTTTTCATTGTTTTAAATTTAGAATATTTTCAAACATTTAACATTTTTCCCTCTGAATATTAAATCAATTAGTGATTCCAACTCTTTTGACATCCTGGAAGACCCAGCTACATCTTGGCTCTCTCAGAGATCACTCTTGATTCTTCATTCAGAGACCTGAATCACTGGTTTGTGAGACAGAACATTTGGGAGCTGCGCATAGTGTGGAATGATGACAATATAGGATATAGATGTGCCAGAAGTGAGAGAAGATGGAGAGGTAGGCAAGGAACTGATGTTGAAGGGCCTTATGTGTTGTGCTAAGAAGTTAGGTTTTATCATATTATAGACAATGGGGAACCATTGTAAGATCTTAATGTAGGAATGACATATCAGATTTGAGACTAGGTGAGAGCACCTTGGCAGAAATTTGGAGAATGGCCTGGAAAGACCAGAAGTAGGGACAGGCTGTTGTGATGATCCAAGAGAAATGATAAATGGTAAGAGCTTAAACTAAAGAAATGATAGTGAGGAATAAGAGGAGGGGATAAACTCAAGAAATATTTCAGAGATAGAGTTGATGGGTCTTTGTGATTAATTAGATGTGAAAGGTGAAGGAAAAGAAGTTGAGATGACTCTGAGGTTTTGAGATGACTAAATGGATATAGAACCCTTCATAGAGATAAAGATTATAGGAAAGAAAGGAGGTGGTTGAAATCAGGTCAGTCATAGTGAGGAGAAAGGGGGTAATGAGTTAGTTCAGTTTTGGACACGTTAAATTTGGAAGGTAAAACATGTGGTCATTTGAAAATATGGATTTGGAGTTTAGGAAAAATGTCTTGGCTGGAGTCTTCCGCACATAGGAAGTAGTAAAAGTTATAAGGATGGGGAAAATTACACTAGCAGGGTGTGTAGGATTTTAGAAGTGAAAACGCTGAAGATGGAATGCTGGGAGGATGTCCACATTAAGGACTGGGATGAAAACAATAAAAATCTACAAAAGTCGACTGAAAACAAATTGTATAAAAGGACCAGGAGAGAATAGTTTGACTAGGAGCCAAGGGAGAACAGTGTTTTAGGGGAGGAATGAGTGGTCAGTAGTGTCAGCTGCTTCACAAAGAACCATGGATGATAAATACCAAAAATTGTCCATTGAATATGGAAATTCGGAGGTTGTAGTGATCTTATGACATAGCTGTGGAACAGTATGGGTACAAGTCAAATTGCAGTGGATCAGGAATGAGAAAAGTGGAGAAGCAAACTAACATTTTAAAAATCTAAGTAGTAACAAATTTATATACATGCTCTGGAATACCAGTTAGCAATAAAAAATAATGAACTATTGATACGTGTGACAACTGGGATGAATTTCCAGGTGGTTGTGCTAAGTGAAAGAACCCGGTCCCTAAAAGTTACATACTATATGATTCCATTTATATGACATTCTTGAAATGACAAAATTACAGAAATAGAAGACACAGGGTGTTTGCCAGAATATAGGGAAGGGGAGTAGGGGTGGGAAAGAGGTGGATGTAGTTATAAAAGGGCAACAGGACGGATCCTTGCGGTGTTGGAACTGTTCAGTATCTTGACTGTGGTAATATATTAACCTAAATAGGTGATAAAATTATATAGAACTTAACATACACGCACAACACAAATGAGTACCAGTAAAACTGGGAAATTCTGAATAAGATTGGTGAGTTGCATTAATGTCAGTATCCTAGTTGTACAATTATACTGTAGTTTTGTAAAATGTTACCATTGGGGGAAACTGGGCAAAGTGTACTGGGGACTCTCTATAATTTCTTACCACTGCATATGAATCTATAATTATCTCAATAAAAAATTCAAAAGAATAAAAAGTCAGTAATGAAGGGGAGGAAAGAGGGGACAATAGCCAGAGAAATACAAAGTTAAGGGAGGAACTTGATCATGTTTATATGTTGTGGAGGAGGCAGCAGAGGGGAAGGAGAGATTCAAGATGCAAGGGAGAGAGAACTTTCTCTGAGTCAGGAGGAAAAGTATAGGTCAGATGTGAATATAAATATGCGTATGTTTATGAGGAAAGCTGAGAGAGTTTCCTCTTAATAGTGTGTGTGTTTGTGTGTGTGTGTGTGTGTGTGTGTGTGTGTGTGTGTGATATCTCTTTCTCTCTCTAAATAAAAAACAACCCTAGAGCTGGGCACACTGGTGTGTGCCTGTAGTCCCGGCTACTCGAGAGACAGGCAGGAGGATAACTTTAAGCCCAGGAGTTTGAGTCCAGCCTGGGCAACATAGTCAGACCTCGTGTCCAAAAACTAATAAACAAAAAATGACCCTAATCATTGCAAATTAATTTTTAGTCAATGGCTGTGATAGGCTTTGGTATCCTGACTTTAAAAATGTCCCTTTAAAATAAGAATTAGTACATCTTTATTCCAAATTAACATATGTGATGTGATGCCAGTTACCCACCAGAGACAATAACATATAAGGTCTTAGCATATAGTACCAGCCTGCTCTTTTTTATTGTAATGCAGTCTAATGTAACTTAAAAAATTTTCAATAGGGCTAAAAAAAATCTACCCAGGGTTTTGGTGTTATGCCTGTTCTCTCTGAGCTAGAATTTGAATCAGCACCACAGTGGTTTACTATTACTATTTATAGTATATCTTGAAACCCAAAGTTTTAGAATGGTATTACTGCTTGCTTATTAGGCTTTGGCAAAAGAAGTGGTGGCATGATGCACTTTATTTTGGGAAAGAGCGAATGAGGTTGGTCATCTGGAACCAAGGAGCCCTTGAACTGGTAAGGGATTGGCTGCTCACAGGAGAGAGAATTTTGACTGGTGGCATATATGCATAGGGATCTATATACATGTATATAACTTGGTTTTATCCTGTCTTCCACTGACACCACATTTTAGCAAGGCAAAGAAACTGGAATCATTTCTCCCCTCCTTTCTGCCTTTCAAGATGCATATTGCTATTTTTGAGAACTTTCTCTCTTCAAAGTGGCCCTTGATATGCTTTTAGAATCTGGTTTTACCTATAAAAAAATTGGAGTGCAGAAGGAAGAAAAGAAGCGTTATGAGTGATAATTCTTTGACCCTGCCTTTCCTGACAGCACTGGGCTATCATACCTTATTGTCTTAACCTTACAGTAGCTTTCCCCCAGATACTGATGTTTTAGTTGCATTTGATTCAGTTTATGTATTAAGCTTTTGCAACACTTATGGTTGTTGTTTCATCACATGTTGTTACTTTTCAGGTACAAGAAATGAGCTAAAATATAAGATAATGACAGAATCTATATTGTGAGTTGAAGATATCTACTTTCTTTTTTTTTCTTTTCTTTTTTTTTTTTTTTTTTTTGAGACAGAGTCTCACTCTGTTGCCCAGGCTGTAGAGTGCCGTGGCATCAGCCTAGCTCACAGCAACCTCAAACTCCTGGGCTCAAGCAATCCTTCTGCCTCAGCCTCCCGAGTAGCTG
>CAUYRT010062788.1:0-10626 GCA_963574885.1 Lepilemur ruficaudatus | reverse complement strand
TAATTTCTTTCTTTCTATTTATAGTAGAGACGGGGTCTCACTCTTGCTCAGGCTGGTTTCGAACTCCTGACCTTGAGCGATCTGCCCGCCTCGGCCTCCCAGAGTGCTAGGATTACAGGCGTGAGCCACCGCGCCCGGCCGTCTATTTTTACTTTTTTGCCCCTCCTCCCTCCTTAAAATCTGTGACACAGCAAACTCTACATACCTAATTGACTACTTCTATTATTCCAGGTTCTGTCTTTGTTCATCTTATCTCTCCAAATGTGAGGGAACCTTCCAAGCAGAAGCCATTCTCATAAGCATGTATCGTCAAAGATCACGTAAACTGTTAACTCCAAAATGTCAAGGACTTATGTTAACGTACTCCCACAGGTGGGAGATGGGAATGGTGCATTATAGCATACAATACAAACTGCTTCTTCATTAATAGATTGTCGTAGGTTTTTAGAAATCAAATTGTAATTGCATTTAGAAGTTCTACTTTGAAAATTTTAGAAGTTACTTTTACTAAAGGGAATGGTATTTATAATTCAACAATTCTATAGATTGAAATGTTCACATATTTGGTTTGCTTAGAGAAAAAAATTTCAAATTTATTTTCATATATTTGTTTTGCTTACTTAAAGTGTGAGAAAATGAAATTATGCCATTTTATTCTTTAGGTGGAGAGAAATGCAACTTTACTTGTTTTTTTGTTGTTGTTTTGTTTTGTTTCTGAGACAGAGTCTCACTCTGTTGCCTGGGCTAGAGTGCCATGGCATCAGCCTAGCTCACAGCAACCTCAAACTCCCGGGTTCAAGCGATTCTCCTGCCTCAGCCTCCCGAGTAGCTGGGACTACAGGCATGCGCCACCATGCTTGGCTAATTTTTTATTTCTGTTTTTAGTTGATTGGCTAATTTTTTCTATTTTTAGTAGAGACGGGGTCTCCCTCTTGCTCAGGCTGGTCTGGAACTCCTGAGCTCAAGCTATCCTCCCACCTTGGCCTCCCAGAGTGCTAGGATTACAGATGTAAGTCACCACGCCCGGCCGCAACTTTATTTCTAAATGTCGGGAGACAGAATGCCAAAAGTTAATTACTGTAATAGGATATATAATTTTTGTCATGACAGAATACAAGAGGCAACAGTCATTTGTGGGAAGTAGAGAGAAGAAGAAGAAAGTGCTCTATAAAGACCTTTAGCAGTTGCCTGGGTTAATGATGACAAGTTCTATTTACTCATGGGGAATTTGAACAGATGAATGTTCTATCATTAAATAGTGTTTAATTGTATCTTATCTAATTCCAAGGGAATTGAATTAATTAAATAAATTCTTAATTTATTTAAATTTAATTATTATCTAGCAGCTGGATAATTATTTAAATAAGCAGTAATTTTTACTTTATATAACTGTTTAACATATTGTTTACCTTTACTATACTATTAACAAAATTAGAGGACTAAATTCTGAGAAAGAAATTATACTTTCTACAAAGCATCTTTGAATGTATTCTACAGATATAAATATATCTTTGTCAAATTACAAAATCAATGGAGAAAAAATCAATGATTTTATAGTGCATAGTTATAACATCATATTTTAATAATATTGCTAGCCACAATATTTTTGAGGTGCATTATTAAAGCTTCAATGGTAGAGTAATAATTTGTAATAAAAATATGTGATGAGGATGTAAAATTTAATAATTTCATTAAATTCTATGAAAATGGCTTCTACTCTATCAAAAAGATATACTACCAAATCATAAGGAAACAGTTACAAAAAAAGAAAAGAAACCTCATGGAAAAAAGATTAAAGGTCTTGGATTGTAAAAACACTCCAACATAGATCAATGTTGAAATATTGGATTATATATAAGTATTCTTGAAAATTTTATTTAGAAAATAAAGTAATAAAATGTACATATTCTGAATTTGTATCTTTAGATGATTGATATCATTATAAATCCTTTAATAATAAAAATACAAATTAAAGGTGAAGCTGAAAAAGGGGGTAAGCAGGCCCTTCAGCAGCCTTGAGAGCATTAGCAGATGACAACAGCCAAAGGACTTTGAGTTGTAATGACCAAAACAAGAGTGATGGGGAAAAAATGTGCTTTTACAACTTAGGGAGTAAAAACAAATTCACTGCCTCATACCAGGATTCTCAATGAAAACACGAATTAAAAATATCTATCCATAGGTGAAGTGAGCCATTCAGGAAGCCTTCTTTAGCTGGAGCTCTGGGTAGGAAAAAAAGGCAACTCTCCCTTGAACATTTGTAAATAATGGGCTACACTCACAAAAGTCTTTGGAGTGGGGACGAGGTGGTCTGTAGTTGAGTACCTCTAGAAAATACCAGGAAAAGTTTGTTCCAATGCTGCAGGTGGGAAATGAGAGCACAGGTTCATTTAAACACATGCTTTAAGGATACCTGCTTGCTGTCTGGTGTGCGTGTTGAGGCCGACATCCACAGACATATGCATCTGTCCAGCAACAAAGTACTCTGTTGAGACCTAAATTCCAAAACATCCCTACACGTGTAGACTATCAATGGTGCTAAGAAGGAGAACTGGAAATTTATTTGATAAGGTCTATTTTATACAATATCCCTGAATATTGAAAATGCTTCTCAGATAAATTTATTTCTATCATTAGTGTCAACATTGCCTCGGCACTACCAAAACAGACTCCTAATTTTCTTTTGATTCTAGTAACTCTGTCCTTTTAACCATCATTCATATTGCTCTGCCTGATTCATTCTCCTAAAACCTTTACCTCTTCAGGTATCTTCTGTTATTCAAAAAACTTTAATGATGACATGCTATCTATAAGATAAAGCCCCCAAATATGAATAAGGCATTTAGAATGCCTCAGATTCTCTTTGGTGTTGACTCAGCTCCCAGTGCTCATGAGTAAGCACCTGATTGAGTTAGGCTGTGATCAACTGTTCTGAATCAAGATCTGCAAACCATATATTGACTCATGTTATTTTTTTCTGCCTAGCATTATCAGTCTCACCTAGTGACTGATCATGTCCAATATCGTCTCTCTCATTCAGTTTCTACTGTATTTGTTGGAAAATAATCATTTAATGTTTATCATGGCAGACAATATATATGTCCATGAGATACTGAAAATAATTTTAGTACCTGATATTTTTATTCATCTCATTAGTTTAAAATGACACTCTTTGTATTTTTCTAATTATTAAATTTTTCATATTAAAATCCAAAGCTCAAAGTGTCCTACGTGATAATGAATACATTATTCTTACTTGAATATTTGATTTTAAGTGATTTTAAAATGCGTTTCTTTTCATACTACAAAAGCATCTATCATAGCGTTTTGCAAATAGTAGATATTCAATAAAAATATTGACTAATGCCAAATGAAGAAATTCTGAAAAAGTGCTTTTTCACAAAGGAGATCATTGATAGAGTGAACAACTAGCACACAGCCCTTTGTTCCTAAGTACAGATAACAGACTCCTTTTATCTAATGTAAGTAAAAAGTTTTTTTGAGCGTGCTAGGAAGTTCTAGGAGGGTCAGGAAATGAGATTTCAATGCTACAGATCAAGGAAATAAAGCAGCCAGTGGAAAAGCCCACTCATAACATAGAGCTTTTCTAAAAGAAACCTCACTCTAGCTGCTTCATGGTACACATCATTTGTGTTACCAGGGGCTAAACCTTAAAACTACCAAGCTCATCATGATGTTTGCAGGAAGAGCTGGTCCCTGACTTCTTCCAAATGCTGTATAAGAATATTGGCTGAGCAGAACAGAGGTCACCCTCAAAATTAAAACTTTTACAAAGTATCTAGAAAATGTAGTTTCTAGCTTTTCTAGCTTTTGCAAATAAACTAGAAATATTCTGAAGAGGGATTAAGCAATGTATCAATAGTATTCATGATTTTCAGAAGTTATTTCTGACAGAGATATTAATAAGAACAATATGAATGACAACAAATTTAATAAGTAGTAGGGAGATTATACTGGAATTACATTTGTCAGTGATCATTCCATTTCTTATTCTATATAATAAAAAGTTGGCTGAGTGCATAGTGAGATTTAAATGTAATGACTGCAAATAAAAATGATGAGTTGATGGATTCTACAAATTCTTTTACTCCAAGTGATTTGCTGAAGAGGACAGACTTTCAAACTTCCATTAACTATTGGTGTCCTTAATACCATGCTAGTGTTTGTCTCATTTAATGTCATCTCAAATCCATATTGGCTTTATTTTACCTAGATTATTAGTTTAAAACACTATGCCCTCTGAGAATTCTTAATGGTTGATTTACTGTAATGATACAATTATTTTAAATTTCTGCTCAAAAACAGTAAAGAAATAAATTGTATTTTAATCAGGAGATTTAATAACACAAGTATTTCAGATATCTTAAAATTAAATCAGTGAATAGTAAGTATTTCTCTCAAATAGAGAAAATACATGCTAAGTGTTAATGCAATCCAGATGTACTGAGCAGCAAAGAGTTAAATTATTTTATTTTGGTGGAAATCAGTCATAACCTTGATATAGGGGCAAATACTTACATCAAAATATTGTTCATTCATTTATCAACAATTTGTTTAAGGACCTACAAATTCTAGATGATCTTTAGGGTACTAAAAAAATAAGATGGGCCCATTCCAGAAGAATTTTAAGACTACTAGATATCATTTTTACTATTACTGTTATTATTGATAATATTATTATTTTAACATACTTTATCTTTCAGAACTGAATTGATTACTACAATTTTTTCAGTTTTTCCAGCAATGATGTTTACTACATTGAGTCCTGCCTGGAGAAAGATGGGGCATACTGACAGAAGCAAGGAAACAATAAAGTGTACATAGGTAGTTATATGTTTGACATGTTAATTTACCATCTTTTCTTGTATGCATGAAACATGTGGGAACAGGATGATTACTGAGCTAAACCGGTTGTCATTTTCCAATCAGCCACACCTTGAAAGAATAACACCTGGTAAGACTTTAGATGATGTGATACAATCTGGATAAGCCAACATTACAAGCAACATTGTACACATTCAGGCTCCCTTGTCACAGGATGCAAAAGTAGGAGGACTTAAGAAGTCAACAAAGCAAATAGAGCCAGAAACAAGCTTTACTTATTTCATAGTTTGCCAAGGATTGATCCTGAACTCTATTAGGCTTTTGAATAATTAACTAAATCCCTCTGAAGCTTCATCCAATATACACTGCTAAAATAAGATCAAAACACACATAATTATACTTTGGAAAATCATAATATTACTAATTTTAAACACAGATAATAAAACTATAATTCTCCACATTTTCTGATAAAAATTCAAAATAAATCTTGAGTAAAGCAAGAAGTATTATAATCCAATGCTTTTTCTTTGATATATCAAGTTTGTCACTACCATAAAAGAAAATTAGATTAGTTTGACAAAACTTATTCTTCATCTAGGTATATTTATTTATAAGAACCACAGTATTTTAGAGCTGAAAGGGGCTTTAATGATCATCCATGAAATTGTCATTCTTCTCTAAGGGGAATAAATGTTTTATAAAACTGTATAAGTACCGCATATTTATATGTTTGGGAATCAGTGATAAAATATGATTTTTTGACATGTTCAATATAATCACAGATTGTCCAATGAAACAGATACTTTAATACTACCATTATTTTTCAAGACATTTACCAAAAAGAATTTGAATTCAACATTACTCTAAGAAACAATGTGTTAAGTCTCTTGATACCTTTTTAGCTTTTTGATGCTGAATTTAAGTATTTTATATTGCTACTTTAGATTGGGAGACAGATTACTATCATATGCATTCAAATATATTAAAAACACATAATCATTATCCTCTTTTCAAGCCCCATAGTCTTTTACATCATATAAAGTATCTTTAATATAATTTCTTTCCTCCTTTTTCATCAGCTCAAAAATATTAATATAATGACAGATTGGCAAGGCTGAGATATTATTTTTTATAAAGAATAGCCCTGGAAGTAAGGCAAGAATAAATTTGATATTTCTGATACAAAGGAGGAAACCTGTGGAAAATCCAAAACATCCAAGTTTTAAAAACTCGTTTCTATGCAATAAACATGCTGAATTTAGAAATGTTCAATTCCCAATATTTTACAAGTACTTTTACTTCATGCCTTCCATTTGTCTACTTGTATTCCTTTTGACTAAAAACTGGTATTTATACCTCATTAGGAAAAATACTTCATGAACCAAAATGCAATATTTCTTATATTCAATTTTATCAGCCAGAAAAAATATATACATTTTAAAAATAATAGTCTCTTTCTGGAATTTACCACTCAGATCCATTCTTTTTAGAACTTTAATCTCAAACTTAAATTAAAAGTGTCCCTCATAGGTTGGGTGCAATGGCTCATGCCTGTAATCCTAGCACTTTGGGAGACTGAGACAGGAGGCTCACTTGAGCCCAAGAATTTGAGGTTGCAGTGAGCTATGATGACACCATGGCACTGTAGCCTGAGCAACAGAGTAAGAACTGTTTGAAAAAAAAAAAAAAAAAAAACAATGTTCCTTAGTACAATTGTGGCTCTGTAAGGTGAGGGGTAGAAGTATTTCTTCTTTCAAACACATCCTATTCCATTATAACCTAGGTAGCTCCTGCACTGTTTGAGTGTGAGGAAAGAGCGTCAAGGTTGCCACCCTCTCTCTTGTTTGTGGCTGTCTTTTGTGGGGCAATAGTGTTTCCTTACTGAGGAAGACCTAAAGCTCTAATCCATCCTACCATAGTTTCTCTTGTGTTGGCATCCGTTGTTTAGTTGGCTCTTATGGATGGACAAATCTTACAAAAAGACTGAATGCCACCTATGCTTTTTGTGTACTCATAACCCAGGAAATTCATGCATCCTTGCCATGCTGAATATTGGAAATGTAGGTGCTTCACTGCTATCTCTTATCCAGGCCTCATTCTTTATGATTATTATTTTTTCACTGATATGTCTAACAGAGGTGCAGATTAGCAAACTTGCTGCTTAAGTAGTTGTACACCCAGGAGAATAGAGAAAATTGGCTATATTCTCTTCTATTTCTCCTTTCCATTTGGCCCTTATAGTGAGCATCAGGGCAAGACGAGAGGGTAAGGGATAGGAGACACTAGGAAGGGATGTGGAGGTGAGGTTAGTTCTGAGACCACTCTTCAAGCCAGTACAGTATCATTTTTAATAAAAAAACAGGAAAAATCTCAATATCAAAGGCAAAATTATCATCAAATACATTAGATATCTATATGAAGAAATATTATATAAAATATTAAAACTATGAGGACTTATAAATTCTAATAACATAATGTTATGCAAACACAATGATCCAAAATTGCATTAAACTCACCATGACCTGGAGGAAATTTTTTCCATTTAATAAGAGCAGTTAGCTCATATATGGATAAAGTAGGCCATTTCTCATAATAAGGACACTTACGAATTAACTTCAACTTTTGTATATTTTCAAGTTTTATTTTTTCCTAGAAAAGAATGTTATTACCAAATTTGCATCAAATTTATAAAGAAAGGAAAATAACACATAGATAAATGGCAGTAAAAGAAAAAGGATATATGAATATAAATTAGTATAAAACACATTTGAATTTTATTGGAGCATCACGTTATGACCACAGCCATATTAAAATTTTAATCTTCATATCTGCTTACTAAAATTATATCTTCCCACCTTTCATAATATTTTATGCTTGTATATATATTTGAGTATTTATTAAAAATGTTGTCCTAGTCAAGACTAAACTCAAAAATTTTATTTGATAATATCATGTAAGCGGTACTGATACTTGGGAAATAAAAACAAAATATATAAAACATTATTTTAAAGCCAGCCACTCTGAAAATCAAAAGTGGACACTAGGGATTTGGAATGAATTTGAATTCTGAAGGTCATTTGCACCACTGACACTGAGACCACCATATCAAAAGAAATCCCCACCATTAGAGACCAAAGCAAGAAGGTTCATGTCTTCTGAGCTCCATCCCACATGAAACCCAACCATAGCTTTCGCCAGCATTCTGTGGGATCTGCACCAAGGTTAGATCCTATCAAAAAAAGATGGAATAGTAGGATTATGGGAACCTTCCAATCCCATTATTTATACAAACTTCCTCTGCTGTCCAGGGCAGAAGTAGAAGAAAAGGAAAAGTTTGAATTTGACTAGAAAGGAGTAAATTATTAAATATTAAGTAAGTTATTTTAAAGCAGCAGAATTAGTGGGTCAGAATTAAGTTGTTATCATGTATTAATGCAGCTCTGAGTTTGATGTCTGCTATACCTATGAAATGGCATGCCAATCACTCCCAAGTATTTTTGCCCCTAAGGTAGACTGTAGAGATTGGGAAAGCAGTAGCATTGCTATATGTCTTATTATTTTAGTATTCCTAGCATACGACATGCTGTGGACACCCAAAGCACATATTTCTTGAATGAATGAATGAATTTGAATTAATGAAAAACCAAAGAGGACACAAAAATATACCTAAAATATATCCATACAAACCTTTGTTTATACCTCAACTGTGCATTACCAGCAGAGGTTTCAATGATGTTCAATAAATAAGCCACATTTTTATGATCTCCAGGTCAAGTCAAATTTTAAAAATTAAAAAATAAGATATGGACATCTTTGTCTAGAGAGGAAAAATCTAGCTTAAGTTTATGCCCATATTGTGCTAATATTAATATATGGATTAGATATGGTCATACCAATTTTACTTTTTCATATTCCTTTGCAGGGATTTTAAGAATTTCACAATCATCTAATGTCACCACTGAGAATGCCTGTGCTTCAATCTCAGGTGTAATTTCCAGGGATCCAAAGGTACTCCATCTTCTAAGCTGTAAAAATAGCAAAGGCAAATTAAACATTATTACCACTCATCAACATAAAAACCCCAGTGAAAGTGATAGGTGTAGGTGAGTCTGCAAAAGGTATAGTTGTAGGCCAAGCTCCAATTCTATGAAAGAAGGAGTTCTAAACAGTCTCTGCATAGATGGCTCATACTCTTGCCCAATTTCACTTCCCCAAGGGGAAAAAAAATTCCATTCTTTTTCACCAATGTGAAGAAAATAACATTTAAAAAAAGATCTATTTTAGTCACTGATTCATTTTAAGTGCCTACGATAGTGCTTGGCACACAGTAGCCATTCAATGAATAGTAGTTGAAAGAATGAAGAAAATAGTACACATATATATGGTCTTCTGTTTGTTTTATTATCATATGTTGGTAAAATAAATAATAACAAAAGTGAATATAGCGTTAAGCAGTGTATAAATCATTAACATATATATTTACATAGGGTCACCTAATTTAACACATGAAAGATAAATATTAAGCATGTAAGATGTTACCATTAGAATTCATATTGTAAGTTATTAGGTTATAATGAGGTGATATAAAGCTACCTAGAGGATCTATATTCACGTTTGCCTGGGATAAACTGGAAGGCAAGTGAAGGACAAGGGACATATTATTGTGAGAGATTAAGGAGCTTTTGAGGGAAAACATCATGTCAGTGTGGCTATCTAAAATGATATGAGAGGACTTGCACTTTTCTACTTCAAATCCATAGAAAGACAGAATATTTTTCTTTTTTACTAAATGTATAACTGAGCTTGAATCTGCAAGTCCAGATGTAAAGAAAAAATTTACAGACAGTCACTGCTGCAGCCAAAATGGTCCACAGCACTATCAAACAAGAATGAGATCCTGAGGGGCCGAGTTCTGGGCTTGTACATGTAGGAACAGGAGATGACATTCAGGACCACGCAAGGTGAGGGAATAGAATTGAGTCTCCTTGCCTAAAACCTAGGAACTTGGAGGATTGCCTCACATGTGAAATGGAAAAAGAAAATCTCTGCCCAGTGATCTATGGAAGCCACATAAAGGCTTGCCTTCTAGCTATGAAACTGGGTAGAATTGTCACAGAATCAGGAACCTAGGTCTGCAACTTGTGCAGGTATACTTGTGTGGTACATTTACACATAGTAAATGACCTAAAGCTGAAAAATTAATGTAAGGCCTGAAACACAGCTGACAAAATCTCTAGGATCTAGGAAAATGCAAACATTAAACCTTATGAATCAATTCAGAGAAAAAGAAATTCCCATAGAAAGCAATCTTTGCTGATGAAAAAATCATGATTAAAAAAGTAACTACAAGCCACACAAGTGAATAGATACCCTCTGAGGAAAAGTCAACATAGAAGCAGAAAGAAAAAAATTAAACAACCTAAAAAAAGCCATGTGCATTCAAAATATTTAGACTATGCAATTGGAGCATGACATGATGGAAGAATGAAGAAGAATTTTGGAAAAGAACAAAATTAAACTTCTATAAATAAGCATTATTGAAAGAAAAATGCAATGGACACATTAATTTGTAGATTGAAACTAATTTTAAAAAAGAATTCATGACATGGATAATGTATGAGAAAATAATCCAAAACAAAATGTAGAAAATATAGAAAGAAAAGAAATAAAAAGGAGGTTTTAATAGATATGGAAGATATATGGAGGCCATTCAGCATATGTCTAATAGGATTTCCAGGAGAAAGAAACCAAACAGAGTGGGAGGAAGGTGATACATGAAAA
>CAUYRT010062787.1:0-29679 GCA_963574885.1 Lepilemur ruficaudatus | reverse complement strand
AGAATAAGGCAGAATACAAAAAGAATTTTTAGCTCCCTTCTTCTTTTTTTTTTTTTTTTGAAACAGAGTCTCACTGTGTTGCCTGGGCTAGAGTGCCGTGGCATCAGCCTAGCTCACAGCAACCTCACACTCCTGGGCTCAAGCGATCCTTCTGCCTCAGCCTCCCAAGTAGCTGGGACTACAGGCATGTGCCACCATGCCCTGCTAATTTTTTCTATATATTTTTAGTTGGCCAATCAATTTCTTTCTATTTTTAGTAGAGATGGGGTCTCACTCTTGCTCAGGCTGGTCTCGAACTCCTGACCTTGAGCGATCCTCCCGCCTCGGCCTCCCAGAGTGCTAGGATTACAGGCGTGAGCCACCGCGCCCGGCCTCTTCTTCTTAATAACATGCCTTTATTAATTTGATTGCATTCATTTTTTTAAAGAGCCATGCCATCTGATTCATTTGTGTTTGCCAGTTAACACACACAAAAAATCTCAGAAGATATGACACTAGAGCCTCTATATCAGAGGTAATGCCTACCCTCAGTCTCGAGAGAGAAACAGGTGTCTTCCAAGTGAATACGGTTGATAAAAGAAGTGCATTCGAGGAAGAGGAATCCAGGCAAATATACATGGAATGAACAGTTGGGAAGCTGGGAGAATGAGGGAACTATGTGCAAAGGAATGAGGGTGCTAGGGGACATATGCACAGGGCAGAGGGAGGCCAGCAGGGCGAAAGGAATGCCCACATCAGTTTGGGCGCACGTGAGACTGGTGATTGGAGGAGACTGCTTTAGGCCAGTGGCTGAAAATGGCAGGCATAGGGGCTGGTGGGCTTAGCCAACTTCACGGTTACGAGCCCTAGTCAGCTGCAGAGGCCTGACGAAGGCTCCTCTTCTGCACCCATTGCTCAAAGCTCCGAGAGAATGTGGGACCTCCCCCAGATGTTGGTGGGAAGGGATTCATTGTCTCCAAAGATGCTCCTGTCTCCATATCACTGTAGCAGTTAGGAGGCCTCAGCTTTCATCAAGTATTAATAGAAGTAGAGACATTCTGGTGGCTCGGAGAAACCTCACCTTGAGTGAAGCTATTGTAGTGTCTGTTCTCGGGCACGCTCTTCCTTTGGGAGCCCCCCTGCAACCCATGTGGAGCCCTAGTACTTCTCAAACTGGATATCATTTATGGGATTAAAAGGTCTGTCTACCCACTGGACAGTGAGTTCTGGAAGCAAGGACCGTGACTTAGTCATTCAGCGGAAAGCTTGTGAAGCACCTATTATGTGCCGGGCACTGTGCAGGGTGCTGGTGGGGTGAGAGTGGTGAACTAGACCAAGTCCCTGCCCATGGAGCTGCCCGTCTATGGACTGATCCTCTTCATGTCTCCATCCCCGCCCAGTCCAGGGACACAGTAGGTGCTCAGTAAGTCTTCCTTCTCTTCCACTCACCAGATCTTTAAAGGAAAGATTTGAAGCTGTTCCATGGAGAAGCATCTTCCCATTTCTTCAGAGAAGCTCAGTTCTGTGAACAGGTCATCAGCAGGTCCTTTCACTTGCTTCAACCCCATCACCCCAATTCTGTGATTAGTTGTTGAAACCATGTGCCTTCCGGGGGTGACCCTGCTGTTCTCCAGCTTCTCATCTTTCCGCTGGACCTCAGTCTTGCACCCCGCTGCTGATGAGGTTCCTCCCTCACAGCCCGCCTGCCAGGCTTCCCCCATCATTGTACAAAGGGAGTTTAATCGCCACCCCTTAGGAAGGTGAGACGGACAGAGGGACAGGTTCATTTCAGGAAGCTGGGAGGAAGTTGGGGTTTCAGCTCTTGGTAACCCTGGCTTTGGGGAAGATCCTCTCTCTGCATGGAGACCAACTTCCCGGAGGAAGTCCGTGGGGGCTCCCGTGCCTGCTCATCGTGCAGTGAGGGCAAACGTTCCTGCCTCTAAATCAGCTCCCAAGCTTCAGTGGTAAGAAGACTCAGCCAAGAAATAATCACCTCCCAACCTTCCCCATTACTAGAAAGTAGTAAACACAAACACACACACCCCAAAACAAAACAGGAGACATCACAGATTGCCTGGTATTATCATTCTTTCGTTCAGCCAACACTTACAGCTCATTGCCTGGGCAACAGGTACACAACTGGCCCAGAGGATTCTGCAATGACCAACACGTGGTTCCTGACCTCAAGGGGTTCACTCCCTGGTTGGGGAGATGATTACACAAAGCACTGATTTCAATCACCTCTTTGGAGAAGGTCCAAACTCCTTGGTGAGACCTGCATGGGCTGCAGGATCCGGTTCCTGGGGCCTATTCCAGCCTCCCCTCCACCACCCACCACAGAGTCTCAACCACACCAAACAGCGTGCTTGAGTCCAGAACAGATGCTGCTATTATGTGCCTTTGCTTAAACTGCTCCTCTCCCTGGAATGCCCCTCCCACGCTAGCAAAGACGCCCGTGTTCCCTTCTCTGACGGTCGTTCCCATCTGCAGCAGACCCCAGCTGGAAGACGGGAGATGCCTGAACCTTAATTCAAGGTAAAATAAAATCTCAGAACTTGAGATTTTATTTTACCTGAGATTGGACATTTCACTGAATGAGTTGAGTCTGTTTGGTGACTTACAAGTAACCACAGCTTTCGGATTTTTTAACCTAAGATTGGCCAGAAAATGTTGAGGCTTGTCCCAGTTTTCATCCAGGGACAGGGAGAATGCAAACCTCCAGAAAAAAATGTAAAGGAATACTGGGAGAAAAAGATAAATCTACGTTATGATAACATCCTATAAGCCATGATTGCTCAGGCTTCCAGCGACCCACGTCTACCTTTTCCTGAGACTGTGAGCTCCCTCCTGCCTAGAGGAGGGACTGTGCAGACAGCAAGCGCTCAATTAAGATGGGGGTGGGCACAGGGGTAGGAAATAAAACTGCACGGCAGGGCAGGCTCTGTCCCCCGGAGCATGTGCTGGCAGCAGGACTCAGGACCCACCCTGCCCCAGGAACCAGCCTGCAGGCGTGGCAGCATCTCTCAAAGGAGGCCTAAGAGTGTTTTAGCAACAGCTGCCTTTCTTGCACAGGTAAACCCAGCAACTTTATAAAGTAAATGCAATGTGAGTGCAAAGTGGTTAACAGAGAAGGTGTGGACAGCAGGTATCAGATCCTTTCCTGCTGACACTGTGCTTGTACAGTAGAATCCACGGAGAGGAGCAGGGACCCACCTAAAGAGAAGGGTCATGACCAGGTAAACCAAAGACATGGCTGACAGTCCATCTGTGTGCACTGCCTTGATCTCCCCAGCTGTGGGCTACGCATCCTGTCCCAGTGAGGCAAGCGAGGTTGACAGGTTAATGAACCCCCACCTCGATCACATCGCTACTAAGTGACAGGGCTGCAATTTAAATTCAGGTCTGTCTGGCTCCAGAGCCCCTTCTAGCAAGCCACACTGCCTGACTCTGGGTCAACAAGCCTTCATTTTCTTCTTCCGATTTTTGGAGGCTCCCCTGCAAACCTTCCAGTGTGTGCACTTACGAGCTGCGGCCCTGGCTGATCGAAGACCCACCCACCCACACGATCCATGCTTGCAGGGGTGGAAGTCCGAGGGCAGAGCACAGGAAAGCCGCTGCTGAGGACAGGAGAGGCTCTCCCAGGCTTCATGCACTGCCCCTGACGGCCCCTCTGCCCAGCCGTGTATCTGCCTCCCCTACCTTGGGGCCCCCATGTGGCCAAGCTCACTAGCCTTTGGCTTCACAGGGGCTGGCGGAAAGCAGCCAACACTGTGTCAACCAACCCGACTCCTTGGTGGTTCCCTCGAAAGCCAACCTCACACCAGAGCTGGACACCCATCGTCTGACACCTGGTGAGTCAGCACAACCGATCAAGAACCTATCAGTGAACTAAAGGTCATGGAACCACCCCTGGGGGCCAGTCAAGAGCAAGGGACACCGACTCTTTCCCAAACCCTAACTGGCCTTTACTCTTAATCTCTCTTGATGGTGAAGGGCGTGGGATACAACAAGCCCCACTCCTGAGATCAAAATCTGAGGATAGGCCATCCCGGTTCCAGACGGGCTGAACAGCAGGGGTGGGGATGGGGGACTGGCTCAGCTTTGGGCCTGGCCTGAAATCCCCGTCTTGCTCTCACCTGGTGGGGCAAATCCAACCTCACCATAGGGAGCAGTGCCTGTCATCTCCTCTTAAGAATGACCCCTCCCTGGCAGCTTTATGTCTCACTCTTCTCTAAGTTCTCAAGAGCTAGTATGACACTTGGCACACGGCAGGGGACAGCATATGTTCAGGGAAGGACTGGCATATCATCAGTCGAGAAGAGACACAAGTTTCACAAATTGACAGGTTTACTTCATTGTTAGCTGCATACATACATGGAGATGTATCTGAGTCACTTTAAGTCACATAATTGCAAAGACACAAACACATAATAGCTCTTCCCTTGGCTGAGTGCCCTGGGGAATACTCCAGGCCCAGTGGGGCTTCTCTCTGCATCTTCAGGCTGCTCTACCTGCTCTGGCCACCTCTCCCTGAACCCGCCCTCCTTCTCTCCCTCCCTGCTGTTCTTCCGTGATGGTGGCAACGCAGGGAAGGGCCGGTCAAGACAGACGACAGGTTCACCGAGGCCTGAACAGGCAGTGTCTATGGCCACAGCTTTGGGGTTCTCCCCTGCTCCACGCAGGGGAGACACTTCAAGGACACTATAAACTCAAGAACGCTATGAACTTCTTGAAGGCAAGGACCGCCTGGGCGTGGAGAGGGCAGCTGTCAGGAAGAGCAGTTTCTGGGCAGACCGCTGGGCATGGCACAGCTGTGAGGGCTCGGGGGCCACGCAGGGCAGGGCAAGCCACGGACAGGTACCCGAGACCCGGCGCGGCGTGTGCTGGAGCAGACGAGGGGCAGTGTAGGGTGGCTTCCCCAGAGGGGACATTTACCCGAGCTACCGTGTTCCGTATCCTGGGTTAGGCACTTCAACTTCATCTCACTGAATCCTCTCCGAGGAGGAAACTGAGCTCAAAGGCAATACCTGTGACAGGCCCCTGAGCGGGGACTCAAATCCAGATCTGTCTGCTTCTAAGCCCCATCCTCCTTCTTCTGTACACGCTGCCCCCCGACGGGACGTCCGCGCTGGGGTTCAAAGAGTGGTAAAGAGACCTCCAGAATAAATGAATCACTTTCAGAGCAAAGTAAAAAAACAAAAAAACAAAAATAAAAAACACGGAAAAAAAACAAAAAAACACCATGTTCTCTCCTAATTTCACATCGTGAGTGGCTGGAAGAGCAAACATAAAAGACGCTGGGAACATGACTGTGGCAAGAAGAACCATCTGAGCCAACGGCAGCTTCTCCCTCCCCGGATTTCTTGCTCTTTCAGCCAATAAGGCCAATGAATATTCCAGAACTGCTGCTGCTGCTGAGTTCCAGAAGGGAGGTCTCTCAACTTCAAATGTCTTTAGGACGGCTCCACTCGCTGGGCCCTGGGTTCTCAGTTTTGTTTTTTATACTGCAAGACATAGAGATCAGAAGTGGGGGAGGGAAGCCAGTGGGGGCAGAAGGACTCCAGGGAAATCTGGAGTCCCAGGCGTTGGGGCCTCACCTGCCCCCTGCAGGGGCTTCTCGGAGGTGGTGAAGCCCAGTCAGGAGGCACTGACCCATCAAATCTCTAGTTCGTGCCTGGACTTCTTTTCTTCTTTAATGGGAAAGGAAACTGATGGAGCTGGAGAGGGAGGATGATAAGAAAACTGGGGGCGTTGGCTGAGCACAGTGGCTCACACCTGTAACCCCAGCTACTCGGGAGACTGAGGCGGGAGGATCACTTGAGCCAATGAGTTTGAGATCAGCCTGGGCAAGGTAGCAAGACCCCATCTCAAAAAAAGAAAGAAAAAGAAAATGGAGACATTAGAATTGAAAACTGTGGGGTCACTCATCCTTCTTTCTGAGTCTTATTCAGTGGGGGGGGGGGAATCTCAGGTAGAGGAGAATCCTCAGAAGCCAGGTAGTCCAATCACTGAGTTTAAAAACTAGACCCTGGGCCCCAAATCTAGAGAGTCTGATTAGGACAGAGATGTGGGCACATACTCTGCTCTCTAGGTCCTTCTAATATGAGTTTAAGGACCAAGAAGCCAGTCTACAATCCTGACTCCCTCCCTCCTTCCACAAAAACAGATCCTTGAATGTTTCCTCATAATCCTATCCCAGGATGAATACCCCCAGAGGCAGGGAGCTCACTCCCCAAGACAGCCTTCCTCTCTAGACATCACAATGCTACTGCCAGCTTGGGCACTATTGCATCCCAGAAGACTGTCATCTTCCTCCTTCCTGCTGCCCCTTCTCAGCTCGTTCAGCACTGTTAGGCAGAAACTGGCCTTTAAGGATTAACGGTGACACCACTACCTCTCCACCTTGCAGAAAATAAATGCAACCAGAAGGGATCACCTTTGGGCAGACTCTAGAGGAGAGCAGCTGGCCAGGGACCTCCTCAGCACCATCATTCCCAACTGTGGAGCAAGGGCGCCCCCTAGTGGTCACAGAGGTTACAGCCAGCATCACCCCAGCTCGCAGGTAGAGCCGGGAGCCAAGCACCTACTTTGTTCATGATCCAGTCGGCATCTTCAATGGCTCGCTTAATAATCTGCTGGATTCTCTCGGGATTGTCTTCGTCCGAATGAACCCGGAAACTCTGGAGTTTTAAGCACAAGGAAAGATGACTCGTCAAAGTTCCCAGGACCAGCAGCTTCAGAGCCCTGCTCATGGGCCAAGTACGTCGTAGCTGGGTTTGCATCTCTCTTAATCCTCCATGGACAGTTATGATCATCCCACTTAGAGATAAGGAAACAGAGGCTCAGAAATCCTAACTTGCTGCTAAGCACTGGCATTTGAATCCTATTTTGCAGTCTGCTTGACTGCAAAGCTCGTACTCCTGACAGCAGGGCAGTTGCAAAAAGGAAGACCGGCCCCCAAGTTACCCCCAAATCAAGCAGGGGCCATGGAGAAACTTTGATCCCTGTTCAGTTTGCTCCTCAAAGGAAGCAGCTTTCACCAGCGTGAGATCTCTGCTGGGCCTTGCGGCAGGGAGGGACAGGCCTCCCCTTGGCCCGGTGCTGGAAAGGCAGCAGGGAAGGGAAGGGAGGCAGTGGAGGGGGTGGCTTTGGGAAACTCAGCCAGGCCAGTGCAGAGTGCGGGCTGCTGTGTGCTTCTCACCAGATGCTCACCCTTGAGAAGCAACCTGATGTGCAGTTCACCAGTGTGGGGTTCAGGGCCCTTCAAAAGGAACCAGCACCTGTCACCCCTGTCACTCCCGACCCTGTACATCCTCCTCCTCATCGTTAGGAACCACCTCAACACCCACCTCTGGGAAGCCCCCTTGCCTCCCCGAGCCAGCTAACCACTCCCTTCTCCGTGTTTCCACAGCCCTCTGTGGCTGCCTCTCTTTATTCACTTTCCATATTATATTTGTATAAATTTTAATTTTTAACCTTTTATTTGGAAATGATTTCTAAATTATAGAAAAGTTGCAAGAATAATACAAAGAATTCCCTACCAGAATCACCAATTGTTAACATCGTGCCACATTCGTTTTATCATTCTCTCTTTATATGTGAATGTATAC
This sequence comes from Lepilemur ruficaudatus, assembly GCA_963574885.1. Taxonomy (NCBI): domain Eukaryota; kingdom Metazoa; phylum Chordata; class Mammalia; order Primates; family Lepilemuridae; genus Lepilemur; species Lepilemur ruficaudatus. The sequence continues at coordinate 22,090 of CAUYRT010062787.1, read as the reverse complement.
TTTTTTTTTCAGAAGCATTTAAGAGTAAGTCGCAGACATCACGCCCTTATGCCCTAAACATTCCAATGTGTATTTCCTAACAAGGGCATTCTCTTACATAACTACAGCAATAGAATTCGGAAAATTTAACACCGATGCAACACCATTATCTAATCTATAGCCCATATTCCAATGTCATGCATTGCCCCAGGAATGTCCTTTACAGCAATTTTTTTTTTCTGGTCCAGGATCCAATCTAGGGTCATGCATTACATTTGGTTGTCACAGCTCTTTAGTCCTGTTCAATCCAGAGCAGGATTCTGCCTTTCTTTGTGTTTCAAGACACTGACATTTTTGATGAGTATAGACCAGGTAGTTACGTGGTAGGAGGTCCCTCAGTTTCGGTTCATCTGATGTTTTCTCATGATTGAATCCAGGTTGTACACTGTTGGGAGGGAGACCCATCAGAACGACTCTATTCGAATCGTCCATTCAGCTGCCTCAGCCGTGCCCTGGCACGCAGCTGGTGTACGGGGCGATGCACCCCATTTCCCGGAGAGAAGCTGGCCTGCCCAGCATTGCTTTCCTGTGGCTCTCAAACTGCCACCCCGCCACCACCTGAAAGACTACCCCTGTACCCTGGCCCTGCCCTCCAACCCCCCCACCAAGGCCTCTGTTAGAGTAACCCCCCAGATCCAGCGCACCCTGCTCCCCACCTGCCTGACAGCATGTTTGTAATGCTCCTGGATGCCCTTGGTCGGCAGCTGCCGGCAACAGCGCAGCAAGTAGCGGTAGAGCTGCAGCGGCCTCTGGACCAGCTCTGCCCCCGGTAGCGGGGCCATTCGCAAGACCCTCTGTCCCTGGAAAATACAGAGCATCACTCCTAAGGCATCACGCCAAGTTCTATACTCAGCCCTGGCCTAGGTGCGAGTCATCTGTGAAGCAGGCTGGACACAGAGCAGAAGCCAGGTCCCCCTCGTGTCCCACCCCACCGAGCCTGCATGCTGGGTTGGGCTGGGCTGGGTGTTCAGTCCTGCAGAAGTCCCAGCCCACAGCAGGCCCACAAAGACCACAGGCAAGTGTGGAAGGAGATGCACAGCCTCATCCCTGGTGTCTTCTTTCTAGAGCCTGACTTCAGGTCGTGGGTGAGGAGGTGTCCCTGACAGGCAGAGCAGGGCAGATAAGTGGGAAGACCCTGAGGGGCAATCACCGAGAAAGCAGCTCTGACGTCAGCCAGGCACGTTCTGGTGAGGGCATCAGGCAGCAGCAGGGAGAACGCCCACAGGTCTGGGCCTTGCTACTCAAAGTATGGTCCTAGACCAGAAAAGCTCGTTAGGAATGCAAAGTCTCAGGCTCCACACCCCAGACCCACTAGACCAAACCTGCATCTTAACAAGGTGCCCGGGAGAGTGGCATGCACGTTAAAGCTTAAGCAGCACCATTCTAGGGGCCTGGGCCTCTGCACGAAGGAAAAGCTGCACACAGTTGCTATCATGCACCCGAAGCCTGGGCACGTGGTTTCATTTTACGGTGTTATTAATAACAACGAGCACTTTTTCTATTCTATTTATTCACTTTATATGTGATTAATTGCACATATAAGAAAAGCATGCACAGAGAGGTCTGGTAACTTGCCCAAGATCACACAGCTGATAAAAGAGAGCTGGGATTTGAATCCTGGAAGTACGGCTCCAGACTTTAAAAAAAACAAACAGCTTTATTGAGGTCTAGCTGACATACAAACAACCGCACATATTTAAAGTGTGTAATGGACAGGTTTTGGCATATGTACACACCTCAGAAACCATCACCATAATCAAGAGAGTGAACATACCCATCACCCCCAAGGTACCCACACCTCTTCATAATCCCTCCCTCCTGTCCTCCCCCTTCACCATCCCCAAGCAACCCCGGCTCCGCTGTCACTACAGATTCGTTTGCATTTTCTAGAGTTTTGTGTGAGTGGAATTATGCAGCGTGCTCTCTTTTGTGTCTGCAGAGCCCATATTTTTAACTCTGTACTGAGGCTTTCTTCAAAGAACCCACAAATCTAGCCTGATCTCTTTTTTTTTTCTTTTTAAGGAAACTGTGAGAATATAGATTGTTTCAAATGTTAGATTCTAGAACATCCAGACTTGCTGATCGACTTCTGCCTGAAACCTGCCGGGTGTCCCTGCCCCCAGACTGTCACTCCAGTCTGCTCCACACTGACACCAAATGAGCTCTGGAACCAGTGTCCTGGGCACATTCCAATCAGCCGTAAGAACTTCTCCCAGATCCCCCAAACCATCAAGGATGTCACCTCTCGGTGCCTGTGCACGAGCAGCTCCCTGAGTGTGGAGCTCCCTTCCTCATCTCCTCCACGTCCAGCTCAGTGTCATTCCTCCAGGAGGCCCTTCCTGGCTGTCCCTCCCTGGGGACGGAGGGCATCATTCTGTCCTCTGTGGGAATGCAGCGCCTGGTTCGTGGTGCTAAAACAGCTACTCCCACCTGCCGGGGATTCATCTGCCCACGCCTGTGGCTCTCCCCAGGCCGAGCACCTGGCCCACAGCAGGCTTCACTCCCTGTTCAGCTGAACTGAATGAATCTATTATCTCCTCTGTGCAGATTTCCCTCTACGAGAGAGGCCCCCTATGTTCCAGAAGAAGGATCTAAAAGAGAGTCAGTGACTGGCCTTAGTTTTAAAGCAATACAAAAAAGAGAAAGACAATCTCCCTGCCCCCCACGCCCCTGCAATAAAAGAGAGAACCGGAATGCCAAATCTATCAGACGCCCTTAAACTAAGAAAGGAAGCTTATGAAGTGGCTGGTTTCGGAGGCTTCTTCATTCTATTTCCAGCACGTTATCTTCCTGGCAACAATAAATGTGTCCCCACAGCTAAGGTAGCCAATTCCTCCTGGTTCTCCATGCTGTTGTTCCAACACTGGTGTGGACAGGTGGTTGTCTGCCCCCTCATCATCTCCTCTCCCTTCTGGAAGCAGCCCAAATGTGAAATTTGGGGTAAACTCCTAGCCTTCAGCCCCCGGGGTCTGAGTGAGACCCACCCCAGGCCTGACCAACCAGCACCCAGCACCCACGTGGGCACAGGGATTGGTGCGCAGATGGACGCGTGACAAAAGCTGGTCTGATCTCCACACCTCTGCAGAGCCGACCAAAAGGACTCCAGCTCTTTCCTACTAGACTTGGGGCTGAGGGGACTGGATCCTCTCTCGGTGAAGCCACTTTGCCTCCTCTTAAAACCCGGGACTGCAGCCACAGAGCAGAAGGCAGAGCTGAGACCCTGAGAGAAACCAAGTCCAAAGAATTCATTTGAGGCCGAAAACCACCCACCTGAAGGCAGTTCCAGATTCTCCCATGATGAGCTTCTGATGGTTCCAGCTCTGAGGAAGAGTCTGGATAAGACAGGGCTCCTCAAGTTCCTCCTGCTATGAATCACCAATTTGCCATGCTGACCGGCCACCCTTGAGCCCAGCAAACAGAGGGGAGCTCCACAGAATGGTGACCAAGACCTTCAAGGGCAACCACAGAGGACATACCGTCAAAGTCCCCAACCTGATGGGCAGACTCCCCTGGCAGGTTTTCCCAAACTATATAAAGTAGTAATCAAATATTGTAAAATGCTAGTCGTGGAACAGATGGTCACCATCTGCAGTCCTCAAAATTAACATTTGGAAAGAGCACAACTTTGTTTCATTGCTTAAAAACCCAAGCAATACTTAGTAACCAACCCAGCAAGTATGGGCGGCAGATTATTTTCAGCTCAATTATAATACTTAGTCATTCTCAGTAATAACTAGTAGAGAATACATGTGTGGGTCCACTTAGAAGAGCTAAACTAAAAGCGTTTTAATTTAATTTAAAGTGTGGGTTTGCTATTATTTAACAGGCAGTGAACCTCATAGCATCATTGCTAAACCTGGAGTCAACCTTTGGCCCCGGGAAGGCTTGCTTTGCTTATCCTGCCCTTTGGACCCGACCTTAGCCTCCCACCCGGCTCCCTGCCTCTGTCTTGCCACCTCCATCTTCCCAGGCAACCCAGACTCCTCCCTGTCCCCCAAACCCCACGCCATTGATGTCTAAGTCCCACCAAATTACACCTCTGGATGACCCCTCACACTTGTCCCCTCCTTCCTACTCCACTGCACATCCCTGGTTCAGACTGTCATCACCTTTCACTGGGACAACTGCAACAGTCCCCGAGCTGGTCTCCCTGTTTACCAATCCATTTCCCTACAATCTGTTCTCCACCCAGCAGCCAGAGTGGATCTTTCCAAAGCATAAATTTCGGCATGCCTTGTCCCTTCCTGAGGCCCCTGCTGTCCACTCCTACCCTGCATCATTCATGGCAACTTTCCCCAAAATGTGGGACAAATACCTAAAATTATTTTAAGCAGTATATGGACCAACATCTTTTTATTATGATTTTATATCTATTTTCATGTGTAATGAAAACATAAGATACTCATGTTTTCATAGATATTATGGCTTAAAGTGTTTTTTTTAAATACGCATAAGATTGATTTTTTTTAATATATCAAATACTACTTGAAATGTGGACATGGCGAAATCATGAAAGTGGCAGTGAGGTGTGGAAAGCGCTGGTATACAGGATCAAATCCAGACTCCTGCCTATGCCCTACAGGGACCTCCTAGAGGTCCTCGCCAACCCAGCACTCCTGCCACCATGCTTCGTGGGAGGCCTGTGGTTATCTCAAGACAGCCCTCATCATCCTGCATTGCCCTAGCGGAGGCTTCCAGTTCAGGTGCTTACCTGGATTCCTGGAAGGGCAGCCAACTGCCCTCAGGCCTCTGCCAGCCATTCTCCACATGGTGGTCACAGCGCTTTCCCAACCTCCCAACTGAAAATCTCCCCACAACTGGACAGTAAATGATACTGTAAATTACTGTTAATTTTCTAGGGTATAATACTGATAATGTGATTACACGGGAGAATGCCTTTATCCTTAGGAGATGCAAGTGGAAGTATTTAGAGGTGATATGTCATCAGGTCTGCAACTTACTTTCAAACAGCTCCGCAAAAGATAACACAGAGAAGAGACAGAGCAAGAAAGATAAGGACATGTGGTAAAATGTTAACATTGTATCTAGATGGCAGGCATTAACGGTGAACACTGTACTATTATTTAACTTCTACATAGTTTGAACATTTTCATAATAAGTTACTTTAGAAACATTCCCTGGTGGGGAGTCATCCAGCTCTCTCCCCCCACGGGCTCCCCAGGGGCAGGGAGCTCACATACGCTCCAACGTCACTCTGCTCAAGCTGCTGGAAAGTCCATCTGGGTCTCAGCTGAACGTTACCACTGTAATATTCTACTCATTGGTCTGAACTCTGCCCCCTGGGGCTAAAGTCTTCCCTAACCTACCCCTGAGTCCAGCTTTTCATTAATCAGTCAACTACCCCAACTCCCCCTCCCACTGCCTGTCACCCCTTTTCCAACATAAGAATCCCGAAAATGCTACTAATGTCATCTCCCAAAGCTTTTCCTTTCTTGAGGCATATGTACCCCCATTATTGATATTAATCTTAAACATACTGTCCAGTGGGAAAACAACTGTTTGGTTGTATGAACCAACTTCACTGGGCAGGAGCCCTCACCTCCTTTGACCCAGGAATTCAAGGAATGCAGCTCAGACTGCATTCTCCTCTTGAGCCCTCATGTGGCCCTGGCATTGGGCTCAAAGGCACCTTTCTCCCAGGAGCTATTCTTAAGTCTATTTCCCCAGCTTGTATTTTACGAGTTCAGTCCAGAGTCACAATCTGCCCCAAATCCTTGGGGTGTCTGATTCTGTTATCTAACTCAACTCAATCCAACATAACAAGAGCACAGAAACAACCACTTAACAGGGACAAATGGGGTACAAAGAGAGATTAACTCTTTGTGCCTTAAGCATCAGTCACCCATGCAGTGCCACTCAGAGTATCTAGCACGTGTACAACTCTGGACTCAGCCCTAGGGCCACAGAGATGAAGGGTCTGCTGTACCCAGCTCTCCTACCCAGAGCCTCTGCGAAGCTGACAGCACGTCTTCCTTCCTACCACTCAGGGAGTGATCAGCACATGCCAAGTGTGAGAGCTTCTCATACGTGATCGCACTTCATCCTCATGGCGGTATTACAGGGTAGGTATCATTAGGCCCATTTTATAGCTGAGGAAACTGAGATTCTGAGAGGTTAAGGAACTTGCCGGAAGCCATACGGCTAGTATATGGCAAGGTCAGGAATCAAGCCTAGGTCTATTTGGTTGCAAAGCCCACGCCCGTATCTGCCTCATGGCACCATCCGCTATATCTATATCTGAGCCATCCATAAAAATGCTGACCAGATCAGGGCTAAGAACCCCACAGAGAACTCTCCTAGCGCTTGTGCAGGACCAGGTTCAAGCATTTATAAAAGCACTTGACTTTACTATTATCCAGTACTTCTTAACCTTCTCTACAAAACCTTGCTCCGTGCTTTTCTGAAACACAAAGACATCATCTGTAGCTTCCCCTTGCATACAGATGGGGAAAAAAAAGAAAAAGTCACCAGGCTGACATCAACTATACAGATAAAGGAAAGGGCAGCTAAGAAATGCTTAACAAAAAAGCTCTTACAAAATCCAAAGGAGACTATGACAGAATAAAGAAAAAGAGAGAAAATAAAGCTACAAAGGGAATTTCCTGGGAGCCAAGTGGGATCATTGGCACAGATGTTCAGAAACAGGCCTACGGTTCCATTTAACCCCACTGTCCTTTTCCCTAACCTGTGTCCTGACACAGGGTACCTAAAAATAAGTGGAAAAAAGTCATATATTAAAAAAAGAAAGAAAGAATGGAACTGCAGAAAATAACCAGAAATTATGCCCTATTGAGCATTGATACAAGCTAAATTAAGCCTGCACAGGCCATTTTTTAAATATGCAATTACTCTTCTTGATGGGGAAAGTTGAAAAATAGGAATGGAGTGGTTCTGCTTCCTGCCTCCATCCACTCCAGGGCTCTATCTTGCATGTATATGCTCGCCCAAGCTAGAACTGGAGCAGTAATCCCTGCCTTCTCCAGCCCCTTGACCACAAGGTCAAGGTTCTAATGTCCTCCTACCCCCCTGGTACCCGGCTTCATCCCCACCGGCACTAGGTTCCCAGCTCTGCACCCCACACCTTGCCTGGACTACCCCAATACCTCCTGATCAGCCTCTCTCCTCCAGTCCAATCCATAGCGCCACCTAAGGGTACTTCCCAAAAAACACACCTGTCACTCCCCTTCCTCAAAACCTCTATGGGGAGTTCTTTACCCATGGCCTTCCGAAATCTCTTCCAACTTCTCTCATGCATCTGACCTGCTGCCATCCTTCCCACACTTCCTGCATTTTAGCCACAGACAGAACTTGGAGGTTAAGTTCATGGGCTTTGGGATTTGAGAGTCTGGACTCAAATCCTGGTTTCATCACTCGCCAGCTGTGGGACCACTGGCAAGTTTCTTAATTTCCATCTCAAACTCTGTTTCCCATATGTCAATGGGAGACCTAGCAGTACCTCCTACATAGGATTCCTGCAGAGATTAAATAATGCTTCTAAACCACTTAGCATAGCGCCCAGCACATACTGTGTGTTTACTATTAACTGCTATACCCCTCTGAAATGTGCTGTGCTTTTCAACATCTCTTTCTTTCCCTTACCTTGAATTCTTCACCTGCTTCATGAATTCCTCTTTAACCTCAAAGATCCAGCTCCTGTGTTGCCCCCTTGAGGCTTTCATCCCAGGCTGCTCACACCCCAATTACAGAATCATCACACTGTACTGTAATCATTTATGTATTTTGTGATGGAAGAACATAGAGCAGGTTTTGCAGACAAACAACCCTAGTTTAGAAGCCTGCCTCTGCCATTTACTAGCTGTGTGATCCTAGGCAACTTGCTTGATGTCTCTGGACTTCTACTTCCTACCCTGTAAACTGAAGAACAGAACACCTGCCTCATAAGGGTTTTGTAAAGATCAAGCTAGCTGACATATGGAAAGTACCTGGCACAGGGGCTGGCACATATTAGATGCTCGAACATCACACCCTTTCCCATATTACTTGGCTGTGTTCCTTGCTGACTATAAGCTCCTGGGGGACAGAGACCACATTGCATTAGTCACTCCTCTGCACTTAACAGTGCCTAGACCACAAGAGAAGCTCAGTAAATGTGGATTGATTCCCATTTACCAGAGGAAAAACTAAAGCCAGGAGGAAAGTGGCAGTCCTGAAGCCAAGAACCCAGCAGAGCCAGGTTCTAAACTCAGGTCTTTTGGCTCTGAATTCTCTGCTCTTTCTACCACACCTGCTGTCTCAAAGGCTAAGGAACCACCCTGAATATCACATTTGTCAGTACAATCCACCATGAGCCTTGGTCAGTTTAAAGTGCACCTGGTGAGCTATCCCAGCCAAAGCAAACCAGAAACCATGCAAAATGCAAACATGCTGGGTTCCTAGGAGAAGAGCAATCAGTAATCTGAACTGAATCACTCTGGTGTCAGACTGCATTGTGCCTAGAGCCTCCCCGACATAGACCACAACACACCGACCCAGTCTGAGAGCAAAAGAAGGGAATTAACATGTATTGTACACCTACCCGGTGGCAAACACTGGGCTGGGCATGTCATATGGGCTATCTAATCTAAAACTGTATTACTGCTCCCACTTTACAGAGGAAGAACATTCAGGCTCAAGATCACATAGAATGAGACTAGAGCCACAGATGGGCTTTGTATCCAGGTACAAATTTCCAAACTCAAGCTCTTTCTATACACAGCTAGGGCTCATCTGAGATGACCCTTGAGCTGGAAGTTCCTGGTTTGTCCTTTTCCTCTCATGCTCCTCCCTCTGTCCTTGCTGGTCATCACATACCCGACTCCTTCCCCAATACCCACATGGCTCATCCCCCGTCCCTGCCACCTTTATCCAAGTCTCACTCAAGAGGACATCTCAGACCACACTATAATCCCTTCTTCCTTCATGACACTGTCCACTAGCCACAGACTTAGTTGTTTCTGTTTGTATGGCCCCAATGGAATGTAAGCCCACGTGAGGAGGGATTTTATGTTGTCCATGACTGTAGCCCTAATACAGCATAGCACCTGACACACAGGTGTGCATGTGTGTGTGAGAGATGAAACAGTGACTGAGCGCCAAAAGGATGCTGGGTGCTAGAGAAAGAGAAACAAGGCAGCCCCTAACCCCATGGAACTCATACACTAATAGAAGATAATAAAAAAACAATTATTCACTTATAATTCAATACTACAAGGTGGAATTCAGTTCCCTGAGAGAATGGTTCATGGGATACCTCATCTAGTTGAGTCACAGGTTTCTTGAGAGAGGGACATTAAATCTGGGGACAACTAGGACTTGGAGGGGTGGTACATGCAGAGAGAGCAGCCTGCAGCCTGCACGAAGGCCTAGGGCAGGAAGGACTGCCAGGCCCACCCTAGCATGGGGAGACAGGGCAAGAACAAAGAGGATGCTGTCCAAGGCCAGGTCAGATCCAGAAAGGTCTGGTTAGGTGGCAGTGAGGAGTTAAGATTAGTCCTAAGGTCCATCAGCTGATGAATGGATAGATAAAATGTGGTACATTCATACAATGGAACAGTAGTCTACCATAAAAAGAAATGAAGTACTGACACATGCTACCATATGAACCTTGAAAACATTATGCTAAGTGAGTGAAACTAGTCACAAGAGGCTACATAAAGTGTGATTCCCTTTATATGAAATATCTAGACTAGGCAAATCTATAGAGACAGAAGGAAGAGTAGTGGTTGCCTAGGGCTGGGGGGACTGGGAAGAGATGGAGGGGTGACAGCTAAAGGAGGTGTTTCTTTTTGGGGTAATGAAAATGTTCTTAAATTGATTATGGTGATGGATGCACAACATGGCGAACATACTGAAAGACACTGAATTGTGCACTTTAAATAGGTGAACTGTATGCTATGTAAATTACATCTCAGTAAAACTGTTTTTAAAAGCAATAACAGCAAAAAAAGATTTACTCTTAAGAGCTAAGGCGTTTTGGCCACAGAGTGACTTGCTCTGCTATTCAGAAGCATAAATCAAAATGTTAAGGTTGCTCGGCCTCATGGGGTGCCCTGGGCAGAGGGATAGGAAGGGGACACGTCTCCTTTTTAAAACGGGCAAACTGAGGCTAACGCCATAGGAGTGTGCCCGGCACTTCAGCAGCGGCCTACCGGCCCGGAGACCCCTGGGTTCCCTCCAGCCCCCACCCCCTCGCGTCGCGGGCCTTCCCCGCTCCTCCGAAGCCGCCCGGGTGAGGCCTGCGACAAGCCGGGCCGCCCCCGGCAGCCGCGCTCTGGTGCATCCGGCTCTCACCGGGCAGGAGAAGCACGTGGAGGGCAAGGAGCGGCGCGAGTCACCCCCGGGTCTCGCACGGGTCGGAGGACGCCCAAGGCCTCTACCTTCCCGGCCCGCCCCCACCGCCCCGCGTGGCTCCGGCCGCCGCTGCCGCCCCCGCGTCCCCGCCCTCGGCCTGCGCGGCGCGGCTCACCCGCCTCCACTGGGGACGCCAGCCCCGGACGCCGCGGCCACGGCGGCGACGACTGCGCCTGCGCCCCCGGAGCGGCGCGGCGCCGCCCCCGCCTGGCGACTGGGGCCGAGCGCCCTCTGCCGGCCGCGCGCGGGACTCGGGGTCCTACTGGGTGCCCATTCCCTGATCCGACCCCGCCCAATTAAAAAAGAAAACTGTCCCCACTTTCTTTACCTCAAAAGCCCACTCTTCCCTCTGGCTGTTGCTACCCCGGATATAAGCACTGAAGGCAAGCTCTCCCCCATCATCCTGAATATGGATTGTGCTAAAATATTAGGAGTGTTCAAGACCTGTGAAAAGGTTTTGCTGGAGGACTTTGCCTAAACCTCTCGTGTTGATGACAAGAATTGTGTTTGGATGGGAATCTGCGTTTTGAATCATTTCATCAAATTACAGTCCCATAACACCTGTCAAAAGAATAAATATGACAGTAATAGGCATGCTTCCTTTCAGATCCGTCTATAATTATAATTGAGGAAAAGAATACAGAATTTAAACTTAGAGCTACCGCCAGTATCATTCTTTGAAAATGAAATAATGCTGTTTTATTAAATAGGCTCTCCCTGCTCTCTAATGTTTAAAGCTAAAGTGCTTCTCTGAATTGATTTAAATACAAGTTTTATATCCTGAAAGAAATAAAGATGAGTCATTATCTTAAGATAAACCCCCGTTCAATGATGCTGATCTTCTCTCAGCTGATGTCTAAAAGGGAGTGAGGTTGTTAGTGGATAATATTGCTTCTGTTCACGTCTCTCTTCTCTAGGGCTTTTTAAACCTATTTGTAACAAAAAGGCTGATTTCCTTACACAGATTCCATGTGTAGCTGATTTAACAGGACAACTTCTTGTAATTTTTTTCTTTTTTCTTTTTCTTTCATCATCTTTTTTTTTTTTTTTAAGGAAAACATTGCTCCCTGGTGGCACCTGGAAATCTATTTTTCTCCTCTTAGGATATGAGAAGCAGGGGATACCTCTTAACAGAAGTATTTTTTAAGGCTTTTCCTTCTTTTGTATTTTGCTAACTCCCTTTAGAGTTTTCTTTCTTGTTTTTTTCTCTTCACCTCACATGCTAGACTGCCTCCAAATTGGGGGGTGGGGATGAAGGGTTCCGCCCCTGAAATATTCAGATAATTGCCTCCATTTATTTTCAATATGTAGACTCGGACCAAATACATTTGAAAGATACAATCGTGCCCTCATAAATCAACCCTCTTATTTACACATGCATAATCAAGAGCACATCATTAGTGCAGATCCAATCAATAAATCATTAAGTTTTTAGAGCCCTTATTAGGAACAATCTGCGGTAACATCATCCACTCCTGTGTTCAGCCTTAGGATCACTTAACATTTTTAAGAAATTTCACAGTCTGTTCTCTAGTCCTATCTCCCTTTTGTTCCTAGATCGCTGTGTTCCTGCATCAGAAGCATCCTTCTAATACCTAGATCTCATAAAATATTCAAGGTGCAAGCTGTTCACTTTACCTCCAAAAGGCTCCACCTTCAGAATCACTTGTGCCTCTTCTGTCTTTACAAACACACAAGATTTTAGCTTTCACAAAAATTCCTTATAAACATCCAAACACCAAGAAAAAAGAAATAATCCAAAGTAGGAGAGATTTGGACAACAATCTCCAATTTTTTCTAAGTCATGATGGAAACCCAGATTTAAAAATATTTGAATTTGATCCTTTTAACTTGACAGCAGCCTTAGGTTCTCAAAGCTTCAGTAGCAAAACTCAAGAATTCCTACCAGTCCAAACATTGACTAAAAAGATACCAGCTCCATAATCTAATGAGAACCCAACCATTCTTACCATGTCACTTTCTTTTACACTGAAATTTTAGGAGATGAACACCCTCATTTGAGACAGTGCACAATATTTATAGATAAACAGAGTTGAGAGACTTTTTACTTGAGAAATTTGTCACTCTGGAGTTGGCTGTCCGGGGACATGTTCTCACAGGGGAGTTTATCAACTTCTCTAAGAAACACATCACCACATTCTCTTGATTTCTGACATTATGTAACTTAAGCTGACAGCTGCAGGTTTGTAACCAATATTTGGAGGGAAAGACACAAGAAGTCCTGATGCTTCCAGTTTAAACCTGTTTTTAGATTTCAAAGAGAAATGATCCATTTGCATCCTCTTATTAAATCAGGTTATTGTCTTAAAGGTTGACCATGTAAATAATTCAAATTAATTCATCAGTGTACAATAGATTTAATAAGCATAATAAACACTTTGAAGAAAATACTTAGGACCCTCGGTCTGCCCTCACCCCTGCTCCCCATTATCTCAGATTTCCCTGAGAACAGAATGAGTGGTACCATGTTGTTCTCTTCTATTCAGAATATGCAAAGTTGCTATTTACCAGTTTGCAATTGCATGTCTCAAATCCTGCCAGAACACAGGACGAGAGGCATAGGGTGATCGGTGAATGTGCCAAAACAGGACACCAGGGCAAAAATGGAAAACCTCATGAACAAGTCTCCTCTACACCAGGGTGTTGCCAAACACAACCCTCCCTGACTACACAAGATTTGTTTTAAAAACAATGAAAATATTGGATATAAAGCTGATACGAAATCTCAGACATCTAGTGTCTTTTTTCTTTAATTGCTGGGTGGAGGAAGGGGATCAGTAAAGATTTTAAAATTTTTATAAAACGGCATACAAGAGGGAAAAGGGTACAATTGTAACTATTTACAAAGTATACTCCCAGAGTAATTTACTGGCTGGGTTTTAGCCCCTTCCTGGTCCTCTGTCTTATGTTATATTCTGTGGCGCCATAAATCTAACTTTGCTGACAGGTGCATGTCATTCTATATTTCTGGTGTGTTTCGTAGTAATTTATTTACAGTGCCCACACATGAGACCACATTGGTGATCAGATGTATGTCATCTCTGAATATATCTCCACTTTTTCATCTCTTGAAAATATGTTCAGTGTCTCATGATTTCAAATTGTAAATAACATACAAACACACAATTTTTTGCATAAATTACCTTTGGAATGGCATTTCCTTTTCCATAAAAAGCAAATATGCATGCTGGATGTGTACTTGGCAGTATTGCCAAAGCAGTGAATGTGCTTGGAAACATTTTTCTTTTTTGCATTTTGACGGCATTTGACTAAAGATCCACTTTAAAATTACCTTGTTCACAATGTGCAATTCTGTTTCCAATGACTACATCTGCGGTATCTTGAGATGGCCAGAGATAAGAATTAAATGCCACCAATGATAGAAATGGAGACTGTAAGAAATAATCAAAAACTTTACTAAACAGGATTATTTAGAAGCGGAAGAGGAGAGATGGGGAGGGGGTGGTGAAGAGAGTGGAAAGGAGGGAAGCAGAGAATAAAAAACAGTAGAAGGGAGTTATCCTGTTAATGCTCTCCCCAAGAGAAAGGGCTGCTAAAATTAAGTGCAGCAGCCCAGAAAAAGAGGGCAATATTAATGAAGGCAAACCATTATTCAGCTGGGCCAGGAAATAGGGTGTTCTGGTCAATCAAATGTGTAGTTAATAGTTACCTTTCACTTCGGCAAACTCCTGGTGAGATTCCTCCATGTGCAAAACTCCATGCAAGGCCCTGGGTCATAACAGTGGCCTCTGAACTCCGTCCCTCCCATGTGGGCGCTCCTGTCCTTCTCCACTTACTGTTAGAGGCAGGTCTAATCTTGTCACTCTCCAGCTGTAGACCCCTTAATGGCTCCTCAGTGTTCTCTGAATACATAAGCCATGTCCTACAAGACCCTGCAGGGTCTGGCCTCTTAAGCTTCACTCTCTGTCCCTGGTCCTCCGTGGAGGTCACAGTGGCCTTTCAGACACTCAAATGCATCATCTTCCTTCTACCATGTTCCTCTTTAGATCCTGACTCACAGATCTCTTCCTTGCCTTCCCTGACATCCCATTCCTACCTCATACTGGGGCAGATTCCTGTCCCACTCCCCCCACACCCTACCACACAGTAGCCCATATCTTTCTCTGTGGCATGCATCACAATGTATAATTGTACATACCTCGGTTTGAATGCCCCCAGAAAGAGTCCCTGAAGCAAGGATCCGAGAGCAAGTGGTTTATTTGGAAAATGATCCTACAAAACACCAAATAAGGGATTGGAGAAGTGAGGCAGGGAAAGGAAGGCAGCCCATAAAGAGAACCAAGCAAGTTGCTACCATGGGCACCTGTTCATCCTGCTGGGAACCAGTGTAGAACCTCAGTTATCCCACCCTGGGGTATTTATATACCAATTCCTCTTAGTTACTGTTTGAAGGATGCTCTCAGGGCAATCAATTCCCTGGTACTTCTGGCCTGCCGTGCTCTCAGACAAAAAGATGGAGATGCTGGCAGCTGGAAATCAGCAAATCAGCCTGGTGAAATGCAGTGATGAGGCTCAAGGGATTGTGGGCATGGTGCTGACAGTTCTGCCTCACATACATGTACATTTACATATGGTACCTGCATATATGTGCATGTACGTGTGGATAGATATGCATTTGTGTGATTATATCAATCATATCTGCCTCCCCCACTAGAGCCCCAGGAGAGCAGAGGCAGAGTAGCAGTATTCCGCCCAGTGCCGGGGACTCACTTCCTGTGGTCCACGGTTAAAATCACTCCCTGGTTCCTCCTGCCCTCTGTCCCACTCACTCTGGGAGACTCTACCATCCTCCTTCTCCAACCTGCACCCAAGCAGATTAACGTTGAGAAAATTATACAACAGAGCTGATGAGTTTTACTTTAAATTTATGATCCAAACCTCAAAGACATACCGGATGCTGCCTGGGAAGAAAATAACTCTGTTTCTCAGAACTCCCACACCCCACCTCCACCCGCACTCTCAGCTGAGGACCTCATGGAAAGGATAGACATCAGCAGATCAGACAAGAACTCCCTCTTCTTCTCACCCCTCTCCTTCTTTCCTGTTATGCTGAGGAAAGTTGCCTTCTGCCTTTGGAAAACCAATTCTTCTGCTGGTTCTCTGGATTCTATCCCCTCTGTGTTCCAAAAATCTTTGCTCCTGGAGTTATCTCCTCCCGCCTGCTTCATTAGTCTCCCCGTCTCCACCTGTTCGTTCTAAGCGCCATGCCAAGGTAGTCTAGGGCCTTACTGCTCAGCATGTGATTCATGGACCAGCAGCAGGGGCCTCACCTGGGGCCTTGTTAGAAATGCAGAATATCCCACCCAGACCTGCAGAATCAGAATCTGCATTTTAACAAGGTCCCCAGATGGTTTGACAAGCACTGGGCTTAGGGGCTCCCATTTAAAAACAAATGAATGAAAAAACACACAACCCTTTCTACTCCACACCCCCCACCCCCAGACAGATTTCTATTTCTCTGCTCTCCGCCCAGCCAAACTTGTATCTTTTCATTCAACCAACAAACACCTACCAGGTACCAAGCAGTCTTCCAGGTCCTGGAGAGACAGAATCAATAACATACATATGATCAGTGTGCATGTGTAGTGTCCTAGAGGCAGAGAAAACAAATTAAGAAAGAAGATATGATCGGGTCATAAATAAGTGCTTTGCAGAGAAATGTGTGGTCATGTGATCATCACCAGATGGCCACTTTAGATCATTCCAAAGAGGTGACATTTAAACTGAGATCTAAGTGACAAGAAGCCATCATTAGAGTTGTCTACACAGGCTGTCTCATTTCCTCACTTATCATTCCCATATTTACCCTCCAGCCAATACAGTTGGCTTCCACCTTCATGCCACCGAAACTGCTCAACAGGGTTTCAATGGTTTCCATGTTGTCATAAGAAAAGGCTCCTTTTCTGTACTTAGCTTCCTCAATTTCTCAGCACTTTTGGGTTATCTGACTACACATGTCTTTTTAAAACATTGTGAAGTAAGTCACCTAATTAACCTTTTCTTGCCATACATTGTTCAATGTTAGCTCTTGTTAAAAGAAAAGAAAAAAACTAAAGACTTTTCTGAATAGGAGAAGAGAGGCCAGAGAAGATGAAGGGGAAGGAGATAAATAAGATCATTTTTTTCAAATATAAACATGTCATCATTCCAAATTCAGGGAAAAATTTATTTATGTTTTTAAAACCCCTTTGTTATGTCAGATGTATCTGGAAATGAGATAAATAACCATTTCGTTACAGCTCACCAAGGGAAAAGCTGGTTCAACATTTCAGCTGGAGGTCAGCTGGCCTCCCTGACCCCTGTGTTAACTCTCTGGGTATCTGGGCAGGAAGGAGACCTGGAGGGGGCTAGAGGCTTCTGAACCCACTCCCATTCCTATTCCACCTTTTTTCCCTTGGAGGACAGGTTGAGGCAGTGAAGGGTGGGGGTGGGGAGGAAGAAAATCATTTGCTGGAAACTACAGAACCTCACCCAGGAGATGGATGGAAGCTATTATTAGCCTACTGATGTACAGAAAGACCTAATTCAGCCCAGGGAAGGTAGTTTAAGGATGTCAGAATAGAGTGTACCAAAGTGTGGGTTTCATAAAAGTACAAGACTGTGTACCACATTCAGTACACATGGATTGTCAAAACTCTCAACCTAGGTATTTCTTTTTTTACTTACCAAATAGTGTCAGAATCTGCACACAGCTCCCACGTTGCCCCAGTGCTGCATACTGAAGCTTCATCCTGGGCCCACAGCGGTGATGGAATCACATCCACCAATGCATGTGGTGCATTGACTTTGTGGCTCTCTGGCCCACAGGATCCAAGCTCAGTCAGAACTTGGCTGTCTGTGGTTATGGGGTAAAGAAAATCTCAGAGGCTAGGAGGTGGTTATAGCTTCATGCCCCAGCCTATTCCAATAGCAGAAGGCAGTAGTAAAAGCAAAAGAAGATTATTTCATGACATGTGAAAATTATATGAAATTCATATGTCAGTATCCATAAAGTTTTATTGGAACTAGGCAATACCTATTCATTGCCATATTGCCTAGGACTGCTTTTTTACTACAACGGCAGCATTGAGTAGTTGTAGCAGAGACAGTATGGCCAGCAAGGCTAAAATAGTTAGTATCTGGCCCTTTACAAAAAAAAGTTTGCTGATTCCTGGTCTACAGAAAGCAGTGCAGATGTTTTGGCCTTGGATTCCAGGTTCTGGGTAATGGTGATCAAACCCCGACCCCCCTTCACAGCCTCGCATGTGGTACTTTTTCCTCCTTCACGTTCCTCACAACGGTCCTGATAAACAGCTTCTTGTCCCTCATTTAAATGGCATGCTGGGCCAAGCCTCTGTGGCTCACACCTGTAATCCTAGCACTTTGGAAGGCCGAGGGAGGAGGATCACTGGAGGCCCAGAAGTTTGAGACCAATCTGGGTGATTGCAAGACCACATCTCTACAGAAAATAGAACAATTAGCTGGGTGTGGTGGCATAAGCCTGTAGTCCCAGCTACTCAGGAAGCTGAGACAGGAGCATCGTTTGAGCCCAGGAATCTGAGGTTGTAGTGAGCTACGATGATGCCACTGCACCCTAGCCCAGGCAATAGAGCACGACCCTGTCTCACAAAAAATAAAATAAAAATAAAAATAAATTAATGTCATGCTGTCCCACCTCTGCGTTTTCTCCGTGCTGTTCCCCTCTTCTGGAAACCACGCCTAATACTCTCAATTTGCTTTTATGCCAATTTTCTTCAACCTTCAAGCAGGCCTTCCCACATCTCTCAGCTATAATTTATTTCTCCACCCTCTTTTTTGGCCGTAATTCTTTCTGTACTGTCTCATGACACACCAGTTTCCTACTTTGCATTATAATTATTTATGCACATGTTTTATTCCCCCTCTAGACTATAAACTCCTTGAAGAATGCATTGGCTCATTACAAAATTAGCATTCTGAGAACCCTTATTTGCATCACACATAAGATCTCTTGTCTTCAGCAAAAAAGGAGTATACTTATGACACATATAATTGGCACTTATCACACAAATCAATGATAATGGGGAACAAGGGCAAGATGGTTAATTAAAACCTACAGCAAATTCCTCCAAAATTCCTCTTTGCCTTCTCTACCATTTTACCAGTGTAATATGCACCGGTTTATGTTAAATTCCCTTTCCTTATATTTTTACTTTCCCCTCACACTTCGTAGATGTGTGACTGCATTGGCCGTCATGCAGTTAGTGACAGCAACAAGACCAGAAGTGAATAATCCACCAACTGAATCATCCGGCCCCCAGTGCTGGATAGCTTTGGGGGCGTTCTTTCCAGGCAGGGTAGGAGCCTCTGAACTTTCCACCTCCGGAGCTCCATAAAGATTGGTGTGTATGCCATTTGGAACTTAGACATGGAACAATAATCTTTCAGTGTGGCTCTGATACTCAAAAATAATAATAGGTGAAATTAAAGAAACAAAGGAATAAAACAATCGAGTTCCCTGCACGTATGTCTGATTAGGCAGGCCAAATATTCTATGGCAAACATGAATTCAACAAGAAATGATAAGGAAATAAAATAAATATGAAAAATAACCCCGCTTGCCAAAGCAACATATGCGTTTGGGATGATTCTTTGCACCCATGACTGGTGTACACAAATATTGTGTTAAACCTCTCCTCCTAATAGCCTCGTTTCTCACATGCTCTTCAGAGGGAAAAATGTGATGCTAATTTAAGATGACTTATCCTGCTAAGCACATAAATAAAAAATAGTTCAGAATCCAGAACATGACAGAGCTCCCCTTTCACATTTAATTAAGTACTTTTAATTGGCAATTCAATTGGCAGACTGTATATTTCGGGCTGGAGCGAGGAAGGCAGAGCAGACCCCTGGTTAGATACAAAAGAGGAGATGCAGGGCACGGACAGTCGCCTTATCGTATGTGATGCAGAAATGTGATGTCAGGCATGGAAACAGGGGCGACTATCCGACTATCTGTGCATCTGGGAAGGAATTAGCAACCAACAGGGCAAACGCTAGAGGGTCTAATCAGGATTATAAAATGTCATTTAGAAAGATATTTACATTGTTAATTAAGCAATGAAGCTGATAACTGCGGCTCTGTACATCGTGCTAATTACCCTAGTGCCTTGGAAGATTTTCTAATCAGCCAGATCAATAGGCCCCTGGTTTATGGTAATGCAATGTCATCCTCCTTCTCAAGCGCTGTGCTTACGAGCCGTCTGCACCCAGTTCAGCTGCCACCCACCGTCCTGTGCTAGCGGCAGCCGGCATTCATCTGTCTGCCCACATCACAGCAGCCGGGCTGATGCCCGCTCACGCCCAAGGCCCGCAGCGAGGGCACTGGAATCCCACCATGCACTGCATCGCCATCAATTGTTTGCACAGCTCTCTTTTCTCCCAACAATTAGAAAGATCACACAGAGTCCTGAGGGATGAGGGCTGTGAGGAAGACCCTCAGATTTCAGTCTCCTTTCTGCCATTGATTCCGACAGTAGGACCCTGGAGCAGGACACACCAATTGTTTTGATGGGCATGTGTGTAGACCAAGTAAGAAGGTCAATCCGGCTTGGCTCCTGGGTGGACTCCTAAGGCTTCTTGCTTGTTTTGTTTTTCACCGATCATTAACATGAACAGACTAGTCTTTGGAGCCAGAAGAACCAAACTGCTTCTGTCTCCCAGTACACAGTCAGCGACTCCAGGCCCTAGCATGACAATAAGGGCCCTGAAAAATGTAAGAAAGGGCAAAGACGGCCGAATGGAGAGTGCTTTCATGTGTTCAGTGGCCTCTTGGTCATCCACAAGGAAGGAGGAGAGTGCACATGAAGGAGACCCAGAAATAATTCATTTACCTCTTTGCAACCTGCAATTTCTGTCTCCTCCCCCATCAAACCTCAAACAAAAAATCATCAGCTGGTAGCCAAGTGGCCTGGTTTATTTACTTTCTGTTCTCATTCCCTGGTAGGTGTCCTAATGAACAGTCGACATCCCACTTGGAAGGTAACAAAGTGAAAAAAAAACGGGATTAGCAAAGGGCTTGGATTACCTGTGGATTGAATAAGCAGTCCCCAAATAATTGAGAGTCAACTACACGTGAACTTTAAGCAGCAGCCAAGGGAGGTGGAAAGACAAGGTGAGAGAGATGCTGGGGTACCATTAGGGATGGAAACAGCTGGGCTCCATTTCTTCACTTGAGAAACAGGACTCCTTCTGCGCTCCTCTGCGTGGGGCTCCTGAGCTTTCATCGCCCTGGCTCCCAGCCCCGGCAGGCAGGGCCTCCGAGTTCAAGGCCAGCTCTTGCACTGGGCTTTGGGATGGGGCCAATTTGTTGAGTTGTTTCAGTGCTTTGATGTGTAAACTAATCATCTGTCTTTGTGCTCTAATTAAACTTAAGTGGTGCGATGGATTTGCTGTCATAGAGGCCAGGGCACCTCCTGGATTGGGGAGGGAGGGACAGCGTCCGTCTGCTGAAAGCAACCCAGCCAGAGGAGAGCAGACATCAAGGAAATGCCAGACATGAATATGAAAGGAGCTGGAACACCCCCAGCTAGGCCCAGGAGGCTGGAGAAAATGGGACAAACCAGAAACCAGGGAGAGTCTAGGAGTTTGATTTCTAGGGTGCTGTCGCCCTCAGCGTGAGTGTCTAGACATGACAAGCTCAGGTCAAGTAGGTGCCCACAAGGTGACCTTACATTTGCCATAGTAACACATCTCTCAGGGGTCAGCTGGCCTGGCATGGTCAAAATGTAACCCAGTTTCACAAGGTGAATGGGCAATTTCCCCCCTACACCCAAACCAGATGACCAAAATGTGTGGGCAGAACAGTTTCAGGACTCTCCATAAAATGTTGACCTTTAGGCCTGTTTTCTTCCTCCCTCCCAAGTATTTGCATTTTAACTTATAAGAAGGGTGCCTAGAATTATGAAGCGGAGAGTGGATCCTCCTTAGGAAGGAGAGTCAGAGGAAAGAGGGAGAAGACGGTGGTGGTGCGGTTGACGTTGTGACTTGTGTCCTGGGAGTAGAGTCACCTGGTCCTCTTTTCTGACTCTTGTCTGGTGCACCACCAGAGTGGGGGAAGGGGGCAGCTATGTCCTGTACTGCACAACATTTTGTAGGACCTCAACCTGGATAATGCTGATTTATCTGTGCTGTTGCCTCAATGCAATTGATAAATCCCACTCCATAGAGACAGAGTAATGACATAAGGAAAAAGCTCTTCTCTTCTTCACAGTTGTATTTGTTCAGCAGCTGTTAATTAAGCATCTAGATACAAGGCACACCATGCTGTAAGATTAAGGTTGTGGCCGGGCGTGGTGGCTCACGCCTGTAACCCTAGCACTCTGGGAGGCCGAGGCGGGCGGATCGCTCAAGGTCAAGAGTTTGAAACCAGCCTGAGCAAGAGTGAGACCCCGTCTCTCCTAAAAAAATAGAAAGAAATTAATTGGCCAACTAAAAAATATATAGAGAGAGATATACATAAAAAATTAGCCGGGCATGGTGGCACATGCCTGTAGTCCCAGCTGCTCGGGAGGCTGAGACAGGAGGATCGCTTGAGCCCAGGAGTGTGAGGTTGCTGTGAGCTAGGCTGACGCCACGGCACTCTAGCCTGGGCAACACAGTGAGACTCTGTCTCAAAAAA
>CAUYRT010062784.1:0-17592 GCA_963574885.1 Lepilemur ruficaudatus | reverse complement strand
TTTTTTTTTTTGTAGAGACAGGGTCTCCCTATTTTGCCCAGGCTGGTCTCCAACTCCTGCTCTCAAGGGATCCTCCTGCCTCGGCCTCCCAAAATGCTGGGATTTCAGGCAGGAGCCACTGTGCCCAGCCATGAGTTACTTTTAATAACATTCTAACACTATTTGTCCAGCTTCACCTTGAACTCTTTTCAGTAATCATAAGGGGCTTCCTTCTAAAACTGAGACCTCCCTATATCCATGGCTTCTTAAAGTGTATGGGATAAGTATGATGTATCTTCTTCTCATGTCAGGTTTTTATGATCTCACATTTAAAGAAATAAACACTTTTTTGTTAAACAGAAATATGGAATCAAGTACAAAAGTTCTTAGACCCCCTTTAGACTTTTTTGGGGTCATGAGTTTAGTCTTCTTTATTTAGTTTTTTCTTTAAGTCTAGATTGGTGTTTGAGTTTGAGAATAACACAAAGTAACCAATTTTATTTTTAGACATTTTTCATTGTTAAAAATTTCTCTTATAGTAACCAGAAATCTAATACATCCCCAACCTCATTCACATAAAATGATTGATTTTGTTCACCATCAGAAATTTGGTTAACAAGTGGATTAGATGCATGTATTTTATTTGAGGAACATAGATATATCTCATTTTTGGATCCTAAAGTATTAGAACCAAGTACATTAGTATAGTACCTTGCTTAGAGCACTGTCCTTAGGCTCTGTGCCATGGGAATATATTTTAGATAAGGTCTTTTAAGTATAGTAACTAAGGAACTAAACTCCTTAGAAAGAGGGAGAGGGAGAAGAAATACTACTACATTGCCATGTACTAAATTCTGTCTATTTGGAAACATCATTGGAATCAATCTAGATATTCTTAGTATTAGATCTTCTAAAGGTTATCTAGGACTCCTTTCAGTTCCAGAATTGTATGATTCCTATGTGCCTAGACACTCATAACGTCTAGGTTTCTTCCTTTCCAATTTCCTCCTAACTTCCTTCCATTCTTCCTTCCTGAAGTGAAAAATAATGTTTCTTCTGTGATCATTTCCCACACTTTAATGAGTCTGTACTTTATTCCCCCCAGTTAACTCCTCTGTGATAATTTCTTAATTCTTTGTATAAAATGACAAATCAGTGCATTTGATTCAGTAAATGATTTTAGTAATATGAAGAAGGAATAAGATGAATATGATCGAATGGGGAAGGTCTGAATTTTAATCCTAATTTTATTGCTGATTGACTTATCATATGTGATTTCTGAGGAGGCTACTTTTAACTTTGTATATTTGTACATTAATGGGTTAAAGTTGGTGTTATTACTATCCTCTTGTATACTTTTAGGTGTGTTATTAGATTATAAAACAGTAATATATGGACACTAATAGGCATAGGGCAAAAACATTTTTAAAAGCTTAATCACAAAGTGAGTTTATTTAATTCTATGCATTGTAGCTGTAAAATATGTAATAAGTGTAATGTCATATAAACCAGGTTGATCTGTTGTTTTATATCAGATTTGAATGACTGTATTCTAGAATTGCTTATAACCTGTTAAATACAGTCATCTCTTGGTATTATTAGTGGGGATTGGTTCCAGGACCCCCCTGTGGATATCAGAATCCACAGATGCTCAGGTCAAGTCCCTTGTAAAGTGGCATAATATTTGCATATAATGTGCACACATCCTCCTGTACACTTTTTTTTTAAAAAATAGAGACAGGGTCTCACACTGTGCCGAGGCTGGAGTGGAGTGGCATGATCACAGCTCACTGCATTCTCGAGCTCCTGGGCTCAAGCAATCCTTCTATCTCAGCCTCCTGAGTAGCTGGGATTACAGGTACGCATCACCACACCTGGCTAATTTTTCTTATTTTTTATAGAGACGAGGTCTCCCTATGTTACTCAGACTGGTCTCAAACTCCTGGGCTCAAGTGATCCTCGTGGCCTCAGCATCCCAAAGTGCTGGGATTACAGGCATGAGCCACTGCACCTGGCCCTCCCAATTACTTGTACCTGATACAGTGTAAATGCTCCCTCAGCAATTGTTATACTGTATTGTTTAGGAAATAATGACAAAAAAAGAAGTCTCTATGTTTTCTGTACACCTGCAGTCATTCATTTTTTTTTCTCCCCAAATATTTTTGATCTGCAGTTGGTTGAATCCATGGATGTGGAACCCATGATGCAAAGGGCTGACTGTAGTTACTCAAAGGTTAAAAGAAGACCTTTGTGATAGTTTTTTAATTCTTTGAATAAAAGCCTTTAATTCCAAAGGTTATCAATTTTTTCCTTCTGCTATATATACAGTCTTGTTTTAAAGGAGCATATAGCTTCATGAATGTACTATGACAATAGAGTGTAATGATACAATGGATTAGGTGTTAGTCCTGACTTCACACACTTCAAAATGTATGTGCCTATGTCTCTCTTGAGTCTAAAGCGTTTTCCTGTGAATTAAATTCAGCACCCTGAATGTTATTAACGGCTTGTGTGCTACCATGGAAGAGTGCCAGTTCAACGGCCAGTGAATAATTTAGGCATCAGCTGGTGTGGCAAGATTGTATTACTTAGGAGAGAGGAATCTAATATGTTCTAAACTTTGACATTAAAAAGAACAAAAGTTTCTTTTGTGAGAAAACATTGAATGACACAGAATTTTGTATATATTTTTCTAAAAACCAGTGTACTAAAATTAAAAATTATTTGATTTAATATTTTTTAAATTATGGAAGTAACCTAGGTTTACTGTCAGATTCAATAATAGAGAAAGATATGAAGTAAAATAGGAATGATTTACCCCTTTATATTGTGGCTGTGTTTTGTACTTTGATAAAATATATGCTGTACTTCATTTAACCAGTCGTCTATGATATACATTTAGTTTTCTGATAATGCCACAGAGAACCTTTTTGTATGTCCATAGATATGTGTAGGCACATGTTCATAACATATTTCTGGAAGGAGAATTGTTAGGTCAAAGGATATGTACGTTTTGTTGATGAACACTGCCAAACCATCTTCCAGAAATGTACCATTCCAATTTATAGTCTTCTCAATAGTGTGTGAAGATGCCCTTTTCTTCACATTTTTGTCACCACAGGGACATTTCTGGTCATTCAAATAGTTAGCTTTGTGTACGTAAAAAACAAACACAATTTTTAATTTTAATTTTTTGCCATTTTGTGCTATGTTAAAAAAACTTTTAGGTCTGTTTTCTGTCATATGTTATACTGGTAGTTTTTCTGTGGAGAATGAGAATGTAATGAGAATGAGAATGGAAAAGTAAACGAGAGTTCGCAAAATAATAACATTTTTTGGCTGCTTAGTCCCAGCCACTGTGCTAGAAACTTTACATAATTATCCTTTACACTTACAACAATCATAGTACATAGTAATACTATCTTCATTTTACAAATAGTGAAATTGAGATTCAAATATGTTAAACAATTTGTCCAGTGGTACATAGCTAATAAATTGCAGAGCCATGATTTGAGCTCAGTTGTGCTTTTCCATTTCCCATGTTACTTCTCCGGATATTTTCCTTTATCTTCTTGAAACTCCTTTGGTTGACACTGATGACTTTCTTGCTAATCACCAAATCTGGTGGATTTTTTTTTCAAGTCCTCATCTAGTGGGGCTTCTGTCATTCAGCTCTATTAGTGCTTTATTTTATTGAAACTTCCTTTGCTGGCTTCCTAAACACAGTTTCCTCAGATTATTCTTCCTATTCTCTAACCAACTTCATCATTCATTTTTTCACTTTTTAAATGAATACATCCTTCAAGGTTCACTTTTAAATGGATGCATTCTTCAAGGTTCACTTATGGACTCTCTTCTCATTAAATATACTTTAGTCCGTCTTGGGAGATCTTACTGTCTCCAATGACTTCAATTATTATTGTTATTTTTTAATATAGTACACTTTGAAATACCTTCCTCTAGCCACATCTCCCTTTGAACGCCTCATTTCTGTTTCCAACTGTCTTCTTGGACAGTCTCTGGATGTCACTAACTCATGTTCAGTTAATCTTTCTCCCCAAATCTTCCATCCCTCCACACAGATCGAGATTACTAAAAGAACCATTTTCCTGGTTATTCATATTCAGTGTTGGAAGCATGGAGTTCTTTGGCTTGGCTGTTTTCCTGATATTCATCTTATCATTGTGTGACCAACCCCTATTGATTTTACCTCTGAAATATCCCATGTGTATATTTTGCCATACTTTTTTCACTGCCGTGTTCTTGTGTGGACTCCTGTGCTAGGTTAGTAATTCTCTTCTATTTTTTTTTCTTTTCCTGCCAGTAATACTGTGTTGAAAAGTAATTTATTTTTTATAGAGTCTCTGCCTCTTCCAGTCTATCCTGCAGTGTTAGAGATGTGTTATGAATTGTTTAAGAGACCACAAAATTGTGTATACACATAAATACTTCAATTTCCCTGTTTAGTCAAGGATAGACAGGTTTGGTGGGCCTTTTCCATCTTTTCCTGATTCCTTTTTTAATTGTAGTAAATATAGCATATAATTTGCCATTTTAACCGTTTTTAAGTGTATGATTCAGTGACATTAAGTATACAGTGTTGTGCAACCATTGCTACTATCTTTCCAAATAAAAATTCCATACTCACTAAGCAATTGCACTCACCTCCCATCCCCTCAGCCCGTGGTAACATCTAATCTACTTTCTGTCTTATGAATTTACCTATTCTAGATAGTTCATATAAGTGGAATCAGGAAGTGTTTATCCTTTTGTGTCTGGCTTATTAGCATAATGTTTTCAAGGTTTATCCATGTTGTGTCACATATCAGAACTTCCTTTTTGTGGCTGAATAATATCCTATTGTTATACATACCACATTTTGTTTATCCATTTCTCCATTGATGGATACATGGATTGTTTCTACTTTTTGGTTTTTGTGAACAATGCTGCTGTGAACATGGAGTTGTTTGTCTTTATGTTGTTGAATGGTAGGAGTTCTTCATGTATTCTGATTGTTAAACTCTCCTCAGATATATGATTCACAAATATTTCTCCCATTCTGTGGGTTGTCTTTTACTCTTTTGGTAGTGTCTTTTGATGCATAAAAGTATTTAATCTTGATAAAGTTCACTTTATTTTTTCCTTAATTGCTTGTGCTTTTGGTGTAAAATTTAGGAAACCATTGCCAAATCTAAGGTCATGAATATTTCTACCTATATTTTCTTATAAGATGTTATAGTTTTAGCTTTTAAATTTATGTTTTTGATTCATGTTCAGTTAAATTTTAGTGTGTGGTAGGGGTCCAGCTGCATTCTTTTCTATGTGGACATCTAGTTTTCCCAGCACTACTTGTGGGAGAGAGTTCTTTCCTCATTGGTGGTCTTTTACCTTTGTTGGAAATGAGCTGACCATAAATGTGATGGTTTATTTCCAGACTCATTTCTGTTCCGTTGGTCTATATGTCTGTCCTTATGCTAGTACCATACTGTTTTGATTAATGTGGCTTTGTAGTAAATTTGTAATTAGCAAATGTGAGTCTTCTGGTTTTAATTTTTTTTTCGTTGTTATTGCTATTCTGGGCCCCTTTGAAATCCTTTATAAATTTTAGGATGGGTTTTTCCATTTCTGCAAAAAATGCTGTTGGGGTTTTGATGGGGATTGCATTGAATCTGTTGCTTTGGTTAGTATTGTCATCTTAGCGATATTAAGTCTTCCATCCCATGAACATGAGTTGTCTTTCCTTTAGTTGAGGTTTCCTTTAATTTCTTTTAGTAATGTTTTATAGTTTTCAGTCTATAAGTCTTTTGCCTCTTTGGTTGAATTTAGTCCTAAATATAATTTTATTCTTTTTAATGCTATCATAAATGGAATTGTTTTTTGATTTCCTTATCAGATCATTTTCTATTAGTGTATAGAAATACTACTGACTTTTGTTTCTTGATTTTGTATCCTGCACTTTTGCTGACAGCATGTTGACTTGTAAATGATTTCATGTATTCAGCTGAGAATTATCACTTTATTACATTGCTCCTTCTTCCCCTTCAATTTCTAATGTGAGTGTTCTTCTCAGCCAATCACAAACTAATGACCTCTTGGGAACCTAAATGCGGTGGCATCAAGATTATCACATGCCTTGGGCCTTGAAGTAGCTCTGTACAATTGGAAAAAACTGACAAAGTTGATTTTAAAAAGGGATTTCAGTACTTCAAAACAATGTGTAAGTAGTATGTTTCTGTGCTCAGGAAGCATTTGGTAGCTTTCAATGGGTTTTATAGTATGCCCCTAATAACATGAGTGCTGTATCTATGTTTTTATATCAGGAATCTTTGAATGTCCACTCTCTCTGGTAGGAAGCTGTTTCATATTGTAGCAAAGTGGTCTCTGGCATTTGGGGTGTATGTGTCTTTTCCTCCCTCAAGGCTAAATTAATCACCAACTGTTCTTAAAGATAAAACATTTGTAATTAAGGCTGTTGTGATACAGAAGCAAATAATTTTAGAGCTGGATGATATTTTATTTTATTTATTTATTTATTTCAGCATATTATGGGGGCACAAATGTTAAGGTTACGTATATTGTCCTTGCTCCCCTCCCCCCTCAAGTCAGAGCTTAAGCCTGATCATCCCCCAGACGGTGCACATCACACTCATTGTGTATGGAGCTGGACGATGTTTTAGAAAACATTTACATGGACATTTAGTCTAGCTTACTTTATAAAAGAGGCAGTTGAAATCCAGTTTACATAAATGTGAATTGGCATATCAACATTTATAAATAACTCACTTATTTAATGTTTGCATGTATGTTATATAGTATATTTGATTTTGAGTAATAGCAAAGCAAAAAATTATCCTTTGAATGTCTAAGGATATAGCTTCTTTGTAAATGATAAAATGTAATTGTATATATTGGCAATCTGTGATTGTAAGAGTCACCTGAAAGTTGGATGCCGTTGTCAAACAAAATACTTTTAGAATTTATTTAGAAGAAATAAATTCATTGAGAGCATTTATGCTTGAGTAATATGGTGATGAAGTTATGTAACATGACAGAAGTATGTGTTTGAATTTATTAAAGATTTTGTTTGCTCTAAATTGCATTTCATTAGCATAACCCCATCGGAGAAAATGACATTGAATTAGGAACAAGGTTTTAAATACTGCTGTATTTTGGATATGACAGTATTTATTTTAAGGGCTACTAAGAAAACATTATACTTTACAGTGGTACATATGGGGCATTAAATACAAAGTCTGTTTTCAAACAAGATAGAATTTAAGTCATAAAACAAATGAAACAATGTGCATATGTCTGATGGTGGTAAATAATGACAAGTAACTAATTATGTTACTGTATTTATTCACATAAATAAGTGGTTCTGCCACTGACTGTTTCACCTTGAGTAAGTTGTTGAAACTTTCTGAGCCATAGTTTACTTGTCTATAAAATGGTAATAGCTACCTCAAAGGTTGTTGTGAAAATTAAACTCCATAATGCACATAAAGCACTTAATATAGTCTTAGGACACTGTATACATTTTATAAATAGAAGCTATATTAAAAAAAGTGGCATGGTTTAAAAGAAAATTATATACTGGTAATGATATGATGATACAGTCTCCCGTAGTTGTTTCCTGGTGGCCTGCATTTGGTGTATGTGTTATTGTTGCTTTTCAGAGCAGAATCTTTGAAAGTTTACAAACAGTAGTTGAACTTGTGTGAATAATGATAAATGCATTATTTTGTTTGCAAACTATTTTATTGAAATCTAAGATAAAGTGTACAAATATTAAGTACATAACTTAATAAACATTTATAATGTGAACACACCTATATAACCACTACCCAAGCCAAGGTGATGAACTATTTGTATATTCTACTTTATCAAGTGTCTTTTGCCTATTTTTATATGTGTGTGGTTGTCTTATAGTCTTGTTGATGTATGTGCATACCTGTGTATGTTATTTTAAAATGGATTCCCAATATGAAATCTTTGGGGAAATATCTTCTGTTATGTGGCTTGCTTTTTCACTCTCTTAAAGCTGTCTTAGGTGAATGCATGGTCTTAATTTTAAGATCACTTAATATGATATTATTTTTCAAAAATTTCCTTTGTGATTAATGCCATTGATGTCCTATGTAAGAAATGTTTAACTTCTCTAAGGCAACTATGATGTTTTCCTTTAAAAATTTTATTTTTCACCTATTAAAATTGGATCTGCCATCCATCTGGAATTGATTTTGTATATGGTCTGAGGTAGGGATTAAGATACATTTTTTTTCTCATGTGGATATCCATTAACTGAGCATGATTTTTTATTCCTCCGTGTGGCAGTGACAACTGCCATAATCATAAATCAGGTGACCATTTACATATGGATCTGGTTTTAGACTCTTCATTCTGTTCTATTTATCATTTTCTCTACTGCCAGTATCACTGTGTCATTACCATAATTAGTAGTAAAAATCCTCCTGCTTGTTCTTCAAGGGCCTGTTTCTAGTCCATTGCGTTTCTAGATGAATTTTAGAATCTGTCAATTTCTGCAAAAGCACTTTAATTTTCAAAGTATATTTTCCTCTAAGTATGCTTTGGGAGTTATTTTCTTTCAACACTTTAATGATGCCATTCTGTTTTATTCTGGCTTCTATTATTTTTATAGAAAATTGGCTCCTTTGATGACATATATCTTTTTTCCTCCTCTGGCTGGCTGCATTTAGTGATTTTTCTTTGTCTTCTGTTGAAGCACTTGACTTAGGAGTGTGTGAATTTCTGCTTGGGGCTAATAGAGCTTTTTGAATTTGTTACTTAATTGATTTCCTCAGTGTTGGAAAACTTTCCAGCAGCATCTCTGCAAGTATTTCTTTTGTTTTCTTCTCTCTCTTTTTTTTTTTTGAGACAGAGTCTCACTCTCTTGCCTGGGCTAGAGTGTCGTGGCGTCAGCCTAGCTCACAACAACCTCAAACTCCTGGGCTCAAACAATCGTTCTGCCTCAGCCTCCTAAGTAGCTGGGACTACAGGCATGCGCCACCATGCCCGGCTAATTTTTTCTATATATTTTAGTTGGCCAATTAATTTCTTTCCATTTTTTAGTAGAGATGGGGGTCTCGCTCTTGCTCAGGCTGGTTTCGAACTCCTGACCTTGAGTGATCCACCTGCCTTGGCCTCCCAGAGTGCTAGGATTACCGGAGTGAGCCACCGCGCCTGGCCTCTGCAAGTATTTCTTTTAACCCATTTTCTTCTTCCTTTCATTGTGGCATTTAAGTTCTGCTTGTTATCAGACTTTAAAAATGATGTTCTATGCTTTTGTGATGCTTCTCTTCCACACCCCGCTCTTTTTATATTTCTTTTCACTGTTTTTCTGTGTTTCAATATGTATATTTTCTTTCACTTTTTCTTTTTTTTCTTAAAGATGGGGTGTTGCTCTGTTACCCTACACTAGAGTGCAGTGTGGCACGATCTCAGCTCACAGCTCACTGCACTGCAGCGTTAAACTCCTGGGCTCAAATAATCCTTCTGCCTCAGCCTCCTGAGTAGCTGGAAATATATAGGTGCACGCCACCACACCCAGCTATTTATTTTTATATTTTATAGAGACAGGGTTTCACTATGTTGGGTAGTCTGGTCTGGAACTCCTGACCTTAAGTGATCCTCCCCTTTTCAGCCTCTGAAAGTGCTGGGATTACAGGTGTGAGCCACTATGCAGGGCCCAATCTATCTATTTTCAAACTTGCCTGTCTTTAAAAAATTCCTTCTCTAACCAGTATTTTACTGTGAAACTTAAAAACCAGAAACTTAAAGATTTATGAGCAAAAGTTCTCTGAAAAGGAATTTAGAAAGAGACTGTATCCTTCATGTAGTCTGCAAACCAGTAGACATAACCTTTGGTATAAAACGAAGGTTTTTTTCCAGAGAACAAAGGGAGGGTTTGTCTTTTGTAAAAGCGGTTCCTACCCAGGTTTTCACTCAGGTCTGCTTATGCAAATAAAGAATTCAAATTTGCTTAGTTCTGATTGGTTGGTTCAGGTATATAAACAGGAACAGGAAGCTGTGACAGTCCCAAAGTTAAGCAGACATGGATTTTACTGGAACTCAAAGTAGGCATGTGACCTCTAGTCAGCAAATGCCTGCTTAGCTCTATTTTGAATTTAGGCCCAGTTAGCCACTCACAATCTATCTTGAAGTGTTTACTCCTTCAGGCTTCATAGGTTATACAGCAAATGGTACATGTACTCACTACCTGGATTCTACAATTAACATTTTGCTACATTCGCTTTATATGATATGTTTGCCTCTATCCATTTATCAATCCATCTTTATCTTATGAGACAATTGAAAAGTAAATTGTAGACATCTATACACTGCATCACTAAACACTGCATGTATATCATAAAATAGAGCTCAATATTTGTTTATGAGTGCTTTTTTGGAGGTAAGTTTTACATTCAGTGAAATGTACAAATGGTATTTAGAAGTGAAGGTATAGGTGGCCACTTGTTGAATTCGAGTTTTCTTTGTTTCGTTGGTTGGTTTTCTTGAGACAGGATCTCATTCTGTCGCCCTGGCTGGAGTGCAGTGGCATCGTTATAGCTCACTGCAACCCTCAAATTCTTGGGCTCAAACAAATCCTTCTGCTAATTTTTTTTATTTTTAGTAAAGACTGGGTCTCCCTCTTGGCTCAGGCTGGTCTCCTACTCCTGACTTCAAGGGTTCCTCCCTTCTTGGCCTCCCAGAGTGTTAGCATTACAGGCCTGAGCCACCGCACCCAGCCCACTCAAGCACTCTTTTTGTTTGTTTGTTTATTTGTTTGTTTTGAGGCAGAGTCACACTCTGTTGCTGGGGCTAGAGTGCCGTGGTGTCATCCTGGCTCACAGCAACCTCAAATTCCTGGGCTCAGGTCATCCTCCTGCCTCAGCTTCCTGAGTAGCTGGGACTATAGGCATGCGCCACCATGCCCAGCTAATTTTTTCTATATATTTTTAGTTGTCCAATTAATTTCTTTCTATTTTGAGTAGAGATGGGGTCTCACTCTTGCTAAGGCTGGTTTCGAACTCCTGACCTTGAGCAATCCTCCCACCTCGGCCTCCCAGAGTGCTAGGATTACAGGCGTGAGCCACCATGCCCATCCAAGCACTCTTAACTTTAGATGTTTTGGGGGTTAAGGGAGACTAATTATATGCCAACTGCTTTACTTGGTTTTATTGTCACAATAATGTGGAAAGGCAAATATGTCCCTCATTTGCAAATGAATGAATTGAGGTTGCAACGAGGTTTATAACTTGCCTAAGGCCTAGAGTTTATAAGTGCCAGAATTGGGACTTGAGTTCAGTTCTCTGTTACTCCAAAGTCTGTACCTAATTATACCAGCATATAACAATTTGTTCTGAGAAGCATTAAGAAGTGCTCCTTGAAAAATTGATGGTAGCAACATATTTTCTAATACGATCTTTTAGAAATTAAGTATAGGATAACATCACTCCTGTGGTAATCCTACTGAAAATAGATAAGCTAACTTTTCTTGTGAGGAAATATTAAATAAATACAAATTGAGGGACATTCTACAAAATAACTGGTCTATATTCTTCAAAAATGGCAGTGACATGAAAACCATAGAAGTAATGAGCTATTCCAGCCAAGTGAAACTAAAGAGACATGAATCTGGAATTTATTTTTAAAAAATTTATCGTTTGTCGTAAAGGAAGACATTATTGGGAGAAAATCTGAATAATAGTATTACATTAGTGTTAATTTCCTGATTTTGACATATACTTAAGCCAGCAGCCCCCAGCCCTTTTGGCACAAGGGACTGGTTTCATGGAAGACAATTTTTCCACAGGACAATGGGGGGATGATTTGGGGATGATTCAAGTGTGTTACATTTATTGTATACTTTATCTCTATTATTATTACATTATAATATATTATGAAATAATTATACAAATCACCATAATGCAGAATCAGTGGGAGCTCTGAGCTTGTTTTCCTGCAACTAGGGGGTCCCATCTAGGGGTGATGGGAAACAGTGACTAAATACAGATGAAGCTTTTTCCCTCCCGCTGTTCACCTCTTGCTGTGCACAGTTGGAAACACACACTTAAGCTATATGGGACTCTCTGTTTCTAAGAAGTACGTGCTGAGTGAAGTATTTAGAAGTAAAGGGTTACAATATGTACTGCTTAACTCTCAGTTAGAAAAATTATATTTGTGTGTGTATATAAGAGAGAAGGATAATGCAAATGGGGTAAAGTGTAACATTTAAGGAATCTGGTTGAGGGTATTAATGGAATTCTTTGTACTGTTTTTGTAACTTCTCTATAAATCTAAAATTATGTCAACATAAACAGTTATAAGGGAAAACGTATAAGAAAAATACTAATATATTTGTCTAGCTTTTAAGTGATCATTTGTCTTTAAGAAATGGTATGCTCCAGAGTGCCATGAGATTGTATAAGATCACCTAATGAATCATTACATATCTTCTGCATGCTCATTAATGCATAGGTATATAGTCATATGGTTAAATAAGGCATTTGATAATAATTTAATAGTTCATACAGTTAAAATTATATATCTGTATGGTGTTGAGGAGCTTGGACTCACACAGAGTATATGGATTTGTTAATAAGTCTCACCATTCACTAACTGAGAGACCTTGAAAAGTTACTTTTGCACTTCAGTTTCCTCATCTCTAAAATGGGATAATGTGGTATCTACCTCAGAGAATTTTGTTAGGATTAAATGAGATAATGAATGTAAAACATTTAGCACAAACTCTGACTCTGTTAAGAGCTCAATTAGCATTTTTGTTATTGTCCATAATTATTATAAAGATAGAAAATTAAATTAAGTAAAATTTGTTGTCTGATTTAGCCTAAACGTGCCCTATCGCATTAACTGCCATGTGAGTTGTATTTAACTGATGGCTAGTTTTGAGCCCAGGGCCTCATGAAGCATATATAACTCACATGTCTCTTCACCTTGGGGGCTGCAAGAGATATTTTTAAAGTTGCATATAACTCACGCACAGAAAACAATAACAAATAACAAATTTTTAATTAAATTAGAAAGGATTGTTTTGTTTTAGAAGTTTTTATTCAATTTTCTTAATAAAACACCATAGCCCCAAGGAAAAATTTTTTTCTAGTGTGTCAGTGTATGTGTTATAGACTGTGAGCTTTTGTTGTTTAATGATGATACATTATAATTTTAAATATATCTCACAGTCTAAGACATTGGATTGGTCTATACATCCTAATCAACTGTAAAATATTCTTGTTGTGTCATATAATAAGATATTTGAAAGAGTTGTAATATACAAATGCAGTATAAATGTATGGTATTAAGAATTCAGTACATGTGTATGAGCTGTGACAATCAGACATTAATTTTTTTATGTCCAGTGGAATATAAACCAACATACATAGAACAGGTGTATTCAACCTCAGTTGCTGACATGTTTTTCCATTAATTTTCTACAGATACTTTTTATATTACACTACTAATTCAGCCCCTTAGCTTCTCTCTCGATGTATATTAATAATGTTCTCACAGTTTTCTCTTCCGTATCATGAGAGTTTTGGGTGATCTTGCAACTGTTCCTGGTAGGTAAAACATGAAGTACATAGTGCTGTCTATAAAGGAAGTGCATTTCTGATTCCTATTTTTATGAAATATTAGCTATTGATCAGTCATAGATAGAAAGATTGTTGATGTATCCATCTTTTTAGGTATTAGGCGATCAACTATGTATTTGGCGTATTGGTAATGAATGTTAAATTTTTCTTCTGCCCTTCATCTCTCAGGTTCAAAATTTATTAGGCTTTGAAAATGTTTATTATTGCTGCTGTTCTTTGTACTTGGTGTTTTGATCTGGATCATTGTCCTACATACTTAAAAGATTAAGTGGCCTTGCAATAAGGATATTTTTAATTGTGATATTTTTAGCCTGTGACACAAACTACATTTGAATGAGTGTCTGTTCTAAGAGCTTGTACTTTACTTTGATTACATTTCAACATGTTATTGGATAGTTGCAGTTGTAGTCATAAAAGCAATCTGCATGAATGTCTAATGTTCTGTAGTGATATTATTTCTTATGATCACAATTTTTTTTTTTTTTGAGACAGTCTCACTCTGTTGCCCTGAGTAGAATGTTGTGGCATCAGCCTAGCTCACAGCAACCTGAAACTCCTGGGCTTAAGCAAGCCTCCTGCCTCAGCCTCCCAGAGCGCTAGGATTATAGGTGTGAGCCATCGTGCCCGGTCTACAATTTTTTTTATTATACCAAAACAGTTATAACTGAAAAAGAAAAATATTTGTAGAAGTGGTTAATTATCTATTTTGAAATTTATTGTCCCTTTTAATGGTGTTGAGGTTTTGTTGGTTGTTTTGAAAAAACACTATTCTGTGGGATATTGAAAAGAGTGCTGATTAAGCCAGATATAAACTTAATAGTAGTATTTTAATAGTCATCCTTCTGTTAAAGTTCCAGCTATAGAAATGCTCTTCCATATTTTCATAAATTTTAGTTGCATTATGATTTCAAAGGATTCTTGGGGCTCCTGTAGTGTAAGTTCTCATCTTGTGCTTAGAGGATTCTCCTTTATGGTATCCCCTGCACAGTGATAGAACCTCCAAGAGGCATCTCCAATATTCCTTCTCTCCTGAGACTACCTTCCCACTTCACATACATATATTAGAAAATTGTTCCTTATAATAATAAATGGAAATAAATAAGATTCATTTAATATCTAATTTGATGATAATATTAGGAAAAGATGGGGAGTTCCTATAAAATCTCAGGGGATGACAGTTTAAACATCAGTCTTATATAGTATGAGATGTTTGTTTTATTTTTTATTTATTTTTATTTCAAAATAATAATGGAATGCAAGTATTTTTATTGCATGGACATCTTGTATAATGCTTAAGTCAGGGCTTTTGGTGTGCCCATCACCAAAATAGTGTTTGTTTACCCAATAGTGCTTTTATCCAACACCCACCTTCCCGTCCTCCCCCATCTTGGTTTCTCATGTCCTTTGTAGTATTGTGCCCCTGTGTACCCATCTGCTAGCTCCCATTTATTAGTGAAGACGTACTGTGTTTGGTTTTCCATCCTGAGATACTTCATTTAGGACAATGGTCTCCAGTTCCCTCTATGTTGCTGCAAATGACATTATTTCATTCCTTTTTATGACTGAGTAGTACTCCATGGTGTATGTAGCGCCACATTTTCTTTGCTTATGAACTGAAGGGCATTTAGGTTGATTCCACATTTTTGCAATTGTGAATTGTGCTGCAATAAACATTCAAGTGCATGTGTCTTTTTGATAAAGTGGCTTCATTTCCTTTTGGTAGATACCCAGCAGTATAATTGCTGGATTGAATGGTAGATCTACATTTATTTCTTTGAGGAATCTCCAAATTGGTTTCCATAGAGGTTATACTAATTTGCAGTCCCACCAACAATGTATAAGTGTTTCTTTCTCTCTGCATCCACACCAGCACTTATTGTTTTTTGACATTTTAGTAATGGCCATTCTAATATAAGGGTAAGGTGGTATCTCTTTGTTTTAATTTGCACGTCCCTGATGATGTGTGATGTTGAGCATTTTTGTCATGTTTTTTGGCCATTTGTCTATCTTCTTTCAAAAAACTTCTGTTCATGTCTTTTGCCCAGGGATGCTTATTTTAGAAACAATAAAATATTGTAGAAGTGTATGCCTTTCTCCTCTCCCTGCCAGGTTGATTCCTCATTGACAATTGCTAATAAAACCTGGGGGATGTGTCCTTCCCTAGGTTTGTTGTGCTTTTACAGACACTTGTTTCTCTGTGTCTGCATTTCTATAACCACTTTAACTCTTTGTTGTCTTTTGTTAAGTACAGGGCTTTAACTAGTAAGAATTTGTTAAGTGCATGATGTTGAATCAGTATCTATGAATAATCTAGTAGATGGTCACATCCACTGTTGAGCTCATTTCCTAGCTGCCTCTGTAAAAGGATGTTACAGCCATCTTTAGGAAGATAGTCTCTGAAAATAAGAGGCTTTTATTTTAACTAAGGGGTATCCAGAGGATGTCTGTGTATTTGATGTTAAAGATTATTTATGGTTTAGATGAGTAAATGCTTAAAGATCAGGAAAAGCGCTTAGTAAAATGTCAGGTACAGTTCTTTTAGTATAAGTGTATTTCACATTTCCTGATTAGTTTTAAAATCAAAGGTGATATGTTTAAAAAGAGAGAGAACATGGTAATAAATATAGCATCTGAGTGGGGGAACTTCCAGTAAAAGTCCAGTAGTTTTGGTGATCCCACGAATCATTTATTTTAAAGTTTATTTTAAGGTGTGGTTAAAAGCATGGATTCTGAAGCCATAAAACCTGGATTTGAGTAACAGATGCACCTCTTACTATGTGGCCCTAGGCAAGTTACTTACCCTTGTGTCTGTTCCTTTGTCTATTACAAAGGACTTGTATGAATATCAGATGGGTTAATATTTATGAAGTGCCTAGAACATTGCCTGGTTCATAGTGTTATGTGGATACTTGGCATTATTACTAATATTGTGTATTTTAAAAAGGATTTTTATAGGATGAAATGTTTTAAAAATGGCAGCAGAATCCTTCCTTCCATCTTTCTGTCCTAGAAAGACCAGTTAATCATAAAAGGCACATAACATGGTTTCTCATGTTATGTAACTATTAAAAAATATAGGTCATTATTTTCCTGTTCTTTAGAAAATAAAATTAGAGCATAACTTTATTGAATTGCTAAAAATGACTTCTGGGTCAATTTCTAGGTTTTCAATTAGTTTGGCATCCTGTGTTTCTTTGAGCAAAAGATTTTTTAATTTGGGGTGCTATGGTGTAGAGAAAGAGGCTTTCGAATCAGGTATTTAAATCTCAGTCTTAACCATCTTCTGAGTAACTTTGGGCAATGTATTTGTTATATGTTGCTGTATGACAAACAATTCCAAGACTTAGTTGCTTCAAAAATAATGATTTATTATTTCTTATGATTCTATGGGTTGGCTGTACTCAACCCAAGGGTTCTTCTCTTTTACATGGAACATTTTGTTTACCAATATTTTTTATCTTGGGGCAGAAGAACAACACAGTAATCTGCTTTTAGATCATTTTCTTTAAATGAGAAAATGCATTAAGTTACTCCCATGATGCCTGGCTCATTAATTAAAGCTCAGAAAATGCCGGAGCCAGGTGGCGACGTGCGGAATTTGGAGTTGGGGGTGAGGATAAAAAAAAAGAGACAAAACACAGATGGGAACGGGAGGACGGAGCCTGTAAAGACTGCCGTACGGTGTTTATTTAGAGGCTTTATTTATATAGAAGAAACAGAACTGAAAGTCCACATATCACATTCCCTTTAGCTATCATTATCACAAGACCTTTGTTTAGTTAAGCCTGCAGGTAATCTTTTCCCATTATCTACTTCCTCCAGCCCAGGATCTTAGGGCAGAACTTTCTGGAATCTGTTGAGGCTGTTTTTCGTCTTAAGAACAACTTTTCTGCTTCCTCAATCTTGAGACAAAGGACATTCCATTACTTATTAACTATTCTCCTTATTCAAGCCTATACTATGGAACAATTGGTGCACTTAA
>CAUYRT010062783.1:0-48816 GCA_963574885.1 Lepilemur ruficaudatus | reverse complement strand
TGCATAACAAATTACACCAAAGTGCAGTGCCTTAAAAAACAACTTTATCAGCCAGGCATTGTGGCTCACACTTGTAATCTTAGCACTCTGGGAGGCTGAAGCAGGAGGATCCCTTGAGGTCCAGAGTTTAAGACCAACCTCAGTATGAGTGAGACCCCATCTCTACTAAAAATAGAAAAATTAGCCAGGTATGGTAGTGCACACCTCCCAGTTACTCAGGAGGCTGAGGCAGGAGGATCACTTGAGCCCTTGAGTGAGGTTGCTGTGAGCTAGGCTGATGCCACGGCACTCACTCTAGCCCAGACAAGAGAGCAAGACTCTGTCTCAAAAAAAAAAAAAAAAAATTGATTTTTCACAAATTTGTTCATGGAATCAATGCAAGGTCAAAATTCCAACTTGGAGTGGTTGAAAGTTGGCAAGCCTACCCTAAAATTACGTATCAATAAGAATAAAAATATCAAAAATATTCATTCTTTTAAAAAGTTATGCTATTACTTATGATCACAGAAGAAAAAATGAAATTGGATTCGTATTTCTCACCTATGCAAATACCAATTCAAAAATGTATTAATGTATTAATGTATTAAGCATTCAAATGTGAAAGACAAAGCTCTAAATCTTTGAGATAAATACTGTCCCACTGACGGAAAGGGAAGTGTTCTCAATCAAGATGACTCCAATGCTAGTCACATAGGAAAAGAATGATAAATTTGCCCACACAAATGAAGAACCTCTGTCAACAAATGAGACATTTAAGAGAATGAGAAAAGGCCAGCCCCACACTGTGGGGAGATATCTATAGTACATAGAATAGAGACATAACTAGATCCCAAATTTTATACAGAATTTGTATATATCAAAGGAAACTTAAAATTCTAGTTGAAACATGGGCAAAAAATGCAAATAGGCAATTCAGAGAAGGGCCAACAGAAATGGCCAGTAAACAAACAAAAGATGCTCAATCTTTTTTGTGAACAAGAAAATGGAAAAAAAATATGAAGTTGCATTTCCCATATTCCCAAGATTAACACACCTGCAAACATGGCGTGTCCACAGGAGCCGGTGGGAGCCACACGCGGCTGACCCAGGTGTGAGTGAGCACAGTCGCTTTGGAGGAACGACTCCTGTTTTACACTTAATTGGCGTTAGGTCTGCCCAGTGGCCCAGACGTTTCTCTTTTATGTGAAGAACCCAGAGTAGCTCTGGAGAGTGTCCACCTGGGGACATGCAAAACCTGCAAACACTCAGATGCCCAACTGCACGTGTGACTCCGGGCACGGTACACATCGGGAAAGGGACTGAGCACATCCACACGGCCACGTGAATAAAGCTCAAGGGTGTATGTTGAACAAAAAAGCCCGTGGGGACAGAGGCCTCCATTATGATCCTGTTTATGTAAAGGTTAACAAAATAATATGTTGTTGAGAATTGTATGTATTTCTGGTAAAACTACAAATATATTAATACATATCCTAACAAGAAATTCTAGACAACCCTCAAGGCTTAAGGGAGGAATGGGAAGAGAAAAACAGCAGAGGGCTTCAAAGATGCTGGTAAAAATGGTCCCTTTCCGGGTTTTGTGCTGAGAACTTACCCATCTGACTGTTAACACACGGTATTTTTTTATTTTTATTTATTTATTCATTTTTTAACAACTGATGTTACTTTATTTTTTCATTTGATAAGTTGGGTTTTAGCATTCAGGGATATTAATACACACAGTATTTTTGAAAGTCAACAAATTCAAGTGAGAATTTTATTCTCCTTTGCTGTGAGCCGAGCCTTACCTGCCTTAATCAGTGGTAATATTCGAGGGTCAGGAATTTGGAAGTTGTTCCTAAAGCAACTCTTCCCCTCACCACCCTGCTCCACCGCTCACCAGACCCTATGGGTCCTGTTTCCATGATCTCTGAACTCTGACCGCTGACCTCCGCTCCGCCGCCACTGACCCGGTGCAAGGCAACCCCTCGCTCGAGGTGAGGAAACGCTCTTCTTGCGGGTTTCCCTCAACCCCCTGCTGCTGCTCTGCAACCGGCCCTGCGTGCAGCAGCTGAAGTGGTCTCCCGAAGTCACTGTCACCCCCGCCCTGTCCAAACCCACCGCGTGACTTCCCTTTGCCCCGAGATGTCCAGTGCCTTAACATGTCCCGTCCACAAAGCTCTGCGTGATCCGCTGCCCGTGCACCCCTGCAATCTCACCAGCTGGCAGTTTCCTCTTTGTTCCAAACATTTCACCCACACAGCCCTTTCCGATCCTTTAAAAGAGCCCTTCACGTTCCGTCTCAGCTGCTCTGCCGCGGCTGTTCCTGCCTCTTTGCGTAGCTAATTCCGGCTCGTTATTCAGGTCTCAGAGTAAACATCACTCCTGCAGGAAAGCCTGTTCTTAATCTCCGATGTAATTTAGATCAATCTGATATAAGTTCATACAGCATCCTACACTTATTCCTAGGGACCCCCTGACAGCTGTAATTACCCATTAGATTGTCTTTCCATTAGACTGTATCCCCATAGCTCACCGGCACTCGTCAGGAATCTCCAGAACGCAATCCTTCCTCCACCACGGAGCCCCTTCAATCCGCTCCGCACAGCAGCCAGGTCGTTCCCAGGTGGCGAAGGGAACTTATTACCTGTGCATGGCTTGAGCTTGCCCTGAAGACAAAACCCCAAATCCGAGCGTTACCTGAGCAGCACGCTCTCCTGGCTTGCCTTGCAGTGCCGCTCCGTGCGCTGGCCCCCTGGCAGGTCTCTAGGCTCATCTCAGGACCTTTCACGTGACTCTTCACTGAGGGACAGCCACTCACATTCCAAGACTAGTTTATGTGTTTGCTTAGGAAAGCTTCCTCGACCACCACATTTTCTTCATAGCAGTTATTTACTTAATGGCGGTGTTTTTAAATCTGTCTGGTCCTCCTGAACATCAAGCTCCACGAGGCCAGTGGTGAGCTCCGCCCGGCTCTTCGCTGCACGCATGGTCTACAACAAGGGCCCGGAGCAAATGGGCAGCGGCAGTTTTTTGAATGAACGTGAGTCAAGGGAACAGGGGTGGGAAGGCACATAGTAACGCCAGAAATTATCACGTGTTTGTTCAGTTGACACCTAAGACGGGGAGTGTTGAAGAAAGCGTTGAGGAAACGACTCGGCATGAGCCAAAGAAGGAGTGAGGCAGTTTACGTGTGTTTCTCTCTGCTGTTGATGCTTGGGCGTCACCGTGAGCTGTGAGGGTGGATTCCGGGTAAGCGCACTTGGCAGCTGTGTGCTCACTGGTGAGGGGAGAAAGGCGCCGTTTGGAGGGGTGCTGTGTGGACTGGCCAGGGCCCGTGTTAAGTCAGTTAAATTAGAGATGGAAAAAAAAAAGGTTGGAAAGACAATGAAAGAGTAACAATGTGTGTGTCACTGGCTGAATGTGGGTAAAGAAAGAAGGGGAAACAGCAAAGAGAGCTCTCCATTGAGACCCCGGGGAGAAAGGGAACCGTGTTAATCGGGAGTCCAGAGCCGGAGCAGTTTGGGGGTAAAATAGCGGTTTCTGTTTAGGTGTGCAGAAGTGCAATTATGGGATATACCCACAGACTGTGATAAGGAGAATGTGAGCATGCTTGAGCCCTTAGAGGATGGGACCCACAAAAAATGATCAGCCATCCCATATTTAGAGAGATGGGCTAATTGAAGACGTTGCGAATCACGAGAATGTTTTTTTTCCAGAGGTGTCAGAACTTACGGGATCGAGAGTTCGAACAGAAGAATTCAGTGACATGCGGCCTCCTGCTGTCACTCTGAGACATTCAGAAGTTTTATTATCTGTGTGAATATGAGTAAGTTCCTCTGTATCCTAATCTGCAAAGTGAAAATATACATAGTACCTG
This sequence comes from Lepilemur ruficaudatus, assembly GCA_963574885.1. NCBI lineage: Eukaryota > Metazoa > Chordata > Mammalia > Primates > Lepilemuridae > Lepilemur > Lepilemur ruficaudatus. The sequence goes on along the minus strand of CAUYRT010062783.1, from coordinate 44,957 downwards.
TTTCATCATGTTTTTGAGAAACTAGGAATCAATAAGTTATCACGGGAAGACAGTAGGAGGCAGCCCAGCAGGGGACAAAGCACATACGTGCTCAGTAATGACTGGCTGCTGTTATCACCAGAACCACTGCTTCCAGCATGTTAACTCCATTTACTATAAACCTCATTTACTTTAGTCAAGGTAAGACAGTCTCTGTCCTACACAATAAGTATTTTAAGACATTGAAGATACATTGTCAAATTCTCTGTAAGAAAAGTTACATAGTAACAATTAAACTTCTCAGTAGCAAATGAATATACTCATTCTTTGCAATGTTGTCAGCCACCTGCATCGCTGGGTCTTACAATTAGGATTTCCATTTTTAATGCATATTTCAACAGGCTCTTGATTATATGACTTTGAAGTCTTGAATATGGATATTGGGATTATCTCACCTTATTCTTCTTTTTCAAAATTGTTTTAGGTATTTTACTTCCTCTGTCTTTCCATGCAAATTTTCAAAATTTCTTGTCTACGTCTACAAAATTTCTTTCTGGGGTTTTGATAGAAATTTTGCCAAATCTAGGTATCAGTTTGGATAGAATTGACGTTTGCTATACTGAGTCTTACAACCCATGAAGGCAGTATGTTTTTCCATTTATTTATGTGTTTTTAAAAGCTTCAGATACAGATTATACATTCATTTTGTTGGATTTATACCTGTGATATTGTGGTATAATGAAAAATATGGATTTGGTCTTTCTCCCTGGTTTCTGGCACAGAGCACGTAAAGTTCCTGTCATTTCCTGAATGATGCTAGCATCCTTTCTTACAACAATTGTTCTAGGTACTGGGCTCCTGGTATACAGCTCCTAAAACGCTGGAATCTCAGAGTGATAAGAGAGTTTTGTACGCTGATGAGATGACTGGGGTCTAGGGCACCTAGGCAATGTCAGGATGGGGGCTGGTCACCCAAAAGACCAAGCCACTTTTAGCCCCAACCTCGAACCTCTGGGGAGGGGAGAGGGGCTGGAGATTAAGCGAAACACCAGTGATCAATGATTTAATTAATCATGCCTATATATTGAAACCTCAGTAAAAATCCTAAGTAACGGGGTTCAGAGAGCCTCCGGGGGGGTGAACCCCCCACGTGCTGGGAGGGTGGCATGGCCCCCTCATGCCTTGCTCTGCTCATTTTCCGTCTGGCTGTTCCTGAGTTGTAGCCTTTAGAATAAACCTACAATAGTAAGAAAACTGTTTCCCTGAGGTCTGTGAGCCATTCTGGTGAATTACAGAACCCAGGGAAAGGGCGGAGGGAACTCCCAACTTACAGACATTTGGTCAGAAGTAAGAGACTGGGACTTGCAGTGGGGGAGTCTTGTAGGGCTGAACCCTTAAATCTCGACACCTGATGCTAACTACAGGTAGATGGTGTCAGAACTGAACTGAATTGTAGGACACTGCATGCTTGTGCCCGTCAAAAATTCGTACATTGAAACCCTAACCCCCAAGTGAATGGTATTAGGAGGTGGGGCCCATGGGAGGTGATTGGGTGAGGAGTGTAGAGCTGCCCTGATGGCATCAGTGTCCTTCTAAGAAGATGACCAGAGCTGCCCTCTCCCTTTCAGCCTTGGGAAGATACGAGAAGCTGTTAGTCTGCAACCTGGAAGAGGGCCCGTGACCGAACCTAACTGTGACAGCACCCTGGTCTCAGACCCCTGGTCCCAGAACTCTGGGAAATAAATAATCTCTCTTGTCTATAAATCACTTATCTATGGCACTTTGTTGTAGCAGCCTTACCTGACTAAGACAGGTGTCCACCTGGTGTTAGAGATAACTGGTGTGTGTTTGAGGGGAGGAGACCCACACATTTGGTGTCAGAAGTGTTGCCAGTAAAAAACACCATTGACACATATTTCTCTCTTATTGACTGATTGTAAATGCTATTTTATTTTTAATTTTATGTCCTCATGCTCACTGCCAACTATAGAAATGAAAATGATTTTTGTATGTTTATCTTGTATCTTGCAACTTTACAGAACTCACTTATTAGTTCTAAGAGTTTTTTGTGGATCTTTGGAATTTTTTAAACAGACAATTATGACAACTGGAAAATGGGGCAGGTTTTCGGTCCCTCTCCTTTCTGCTTAGTAAGCCTAAGCCTTCGATTTCTTTTGATTGTCTTATTGCAATGGAGAGGACTTCTAACACTATGTTGAATAGAGTGGTGAGGGGACATCCTTGCTTTGCTCTAAATTGTAGGAAAGAGCACTGAGTTTTTTATGATTAAATAGAACATTAGCTGTAGGTTTTTAAATAAATGCCATCTATCAAATTAATGAAGTTCTGTCTCTATTGCTTTTTTCCAGAGAGTTTTTTATCACAAATAGACGTTGACGGTTTTCAAATTTTTCTGTGCTTCACTTGCTATGATCATGTGATCTTACTTGTAAACTGAGTAACACACGTTAGAGAAAGAAAAGTATAAGACAAACTTAATTTTTCATTAATAATAGCAGTAAACATTATTTACAAACATTTAAAATCATACAATATATCAGGAACGTTTTCCTAGGTCACTCAACATATTTCTACAAAATGATTTTTTATTGGCTACATGATTGCTCGTAATTATATGTTAAAAATCCCACTTAATTAAATATTAAGATAATTTAGAATTTTTACTTTTATTCTAAGGAATACTTTGATTCAACATGTTTATGTGCATATTTTAAATATATATCTGATTATGTCTCTAAGGTAAATTGCTAGGAGTGGACTTCTTTGAGAAAAAGGTCCATGTTTTTCAAACTTACGCTATGCATCATACATGGTTAACAAGTAAGTGTATGAACCAATCAGTGCCTTACTCTAGTGCATGGAATATCCGGTTATTTTGTACATGGTGACCATGGAAATGCAGCAGTTGGCCCCGCCTTCCTCTGTGTGGCCATTTATAGGTTTACGTGATCTCACGCATCTCTACGTCTACATCCGATTCCCCGTAGCAGGTAACGCCGTCAGTGAAACAGGTGCTGCGTTCTGTCCATCTCTGTATTCTCAGTAGCTAATGCAGTGCTTGAAACAAATCTCGAGAAAAATTTGTTACTTTAGTTTTTTTAAACTAACGTATTTGAATATTTATAAAACTAATAAATACTCAAATAGAATTTTTAAAAAAGTTTTTAGAAAGTTAACTAAGAAATAGACACTAAAAACTGCATGGTGTATTTTCTTTCGTTGTGTTTGAGATCGATACTAGTAACTAACAACAACAGAGACAGGTGGAGAGAAAAGACAGGGAGCAGGTGCCGTGTGCCCACGCGCACCTCAAGAATGTGCTTGTCAAAGAGACCGAATTCCAGCAGTCCCGGGTCGTGGTCCCTCCTCTCCTGAGCAGTGTGGAAAACGCCAGGAGAAATAACTGTTGGATAATCTCCTTTCCAGAAGTAGTCCCTGTAGAGCAGCTGTTATCCACCAACACATTTTATTTCAGAATGAATATGACATTTTCAGAGTCACACACACACACACACAGACACTCAGTGTAGTCACACTCTCCCAAGAATGTGCATCATCACCTTTATTGAAACTTGCATAGTATAGAATTTCCTGCCACTCCTTTATAGCCTGCTGCTTAGGGTGGACAATTTCTACAGATGCCTTAGGTACGTGTTTTGTTATTTTTTCCCAAAGGACATTATCTGTGGATTTAAGAGAATAATGCTCCATGCTAATAACGCTTTACATTTAGCATCGTGGCCAGAACAAACCGCCTGACACAAGTGAGCAAGTTTACAGATTTTATTTCCCTTATCTGTAAACTAGAGGGATTGTGAACAACTCTCCTCCATCTCCAAGAGCTTTAATGGGGAGTTGAAAGTCCTACTATAGCCAATTTTTGACTTGAGCATATGAAATTGACTTTTGTTTTGGGAAATACATAGGATATAAAAGATTTATTTCAAACAGAAATATGATTCCACTTGGAGAACTGCGGAGGAAAAACTACAAATAAATAGTTATATTTATTTCAATATTGTTTAATATTTATAAAATATAAAATAGGGTGTAATGTGTGAATAATTGTACAGTCTTCTAAGTTAAAAATTACCCATGAGGTAATGGGTAATGGGTTGCTTGCTGCACTAAACCAAGAACCTAAACAATATCTGGCACTTAGCAGACATTAAAGGAATTCTGGTTTCAAGCGTGAACCGGGGGTTCTGCAATCGTCAGAGAAAGCCTGGCGGACTCTGTTAGGCTTGTTTCGGTTTATGAGGAGGGAGAGTATTGCAGTGTGGACAGGGGACCCGGAGGCACCTTCCAGACCCGAGGAATGTGGCTCAGAGCGCTGAGGGGACGTGAGCGCGGCACATTTGGGACGGACCAAGCAAACACCGGGGAACATGCCAAAGAAGGGCCACCAGTCACGAGAGCAGGTGTAAGGACTTCACTCGCCTTTCACCAGAGTTGAACTTCATGCAGAGAAGAAAATTCTACGGTGAGAGCACTGACTGTTGGAAGTCAATATCTTGCAACACCGTGCGAAGTGGACGCGGAGGTCGCACTTGGATAATTTGCACGGAGGCTTTCCCTAAAGGGCTGGCACCAGGGCTAAGAGGAAAAATGTCTGAAGTTCCGTGAAGAACGGCCACACTTCAGAGTTGCTTGCGAAGACGTAGTCAGATTTAAGGAAAACATATGGCAAAGTGGACTGCGTGGGATGAGAAAATTGTAAACACTGCAGGTTCTTCCCATGGAAATTTTCCAGAATGAGTTAGATCTACGTAGCTGAGTCTGAACGTTTGCAGCCGCATTGCGTGAATCGTCCTCCGTCCTTGGAAGGAATCGCTGTGGGTGGCTCCCTGCTCCTCCTGCTTCTAGAAAGAGGATCAGTGGATGAGGCAGGATGGCCTGGGGGGCGGCAGCTCTCCGGGGGACTCTGTGCCGTCCCAGACAAACAATCCTGCAAATTCCCGGCCACTTGGACCTGCCGTTCATTCCTTCTCAGGAGAAAACAGAGGAAGATGGTCTTTTCAATTAGGTCACGTTTCAAAAACCAGTGGAGACATGGTCCCAGGTCCACGGTGTCCACTCTCTAGTTCCTTGTGTGAAAGGGGGAATTGGCTTTCACTTTGTGGGCAGATTTGCTCTTTAGCCTTTTGGGGAGGAGAATTTAATCCTTCAAAGTTGAAGTAACGGGGAAAAGAGAAATGCAACAGTGTTAACTGTTAATAGATGGAACAACAGAACTTCCCTCACCGCCGACCTGGAAAGACCTGGACAAAAGTGACACTCTCCAGGGCTGGGACAAGGGGGGACAAGGTCTCCACGCTCCACACCGCCGTGAGAACCGCCTTCCCGCCCCAGCGCTCTCTTCCCGCCCAGCCTGCGCCTTGCCCCGCTGCTCTTCACTTTCCGACATCGGGTAAAACTTACTTGCCCTGTCTATGGATGACAGCTGCCCTTGGCCCCGGAACGTGAGCTCGGCAGGTGGGACTCTTCCCGGGATGGAGACTCTAGGGTTGCCTCGCACCTGGTGGGCGCCCATCATTACCAGATGGATGAATGAACGAAGGGAGAAGTCTGGACTTGTTGCGGTGTGTGTTATGTTTCCCACTTTTCCGGTGACAGCCTTCCAGTCTCTCAAGAGGAGGCAGCATGAGCCCGCACGGAAGCCAAGGCAGGCGAGTGCCTGAGGCCAGCAGGAGCCCCGCGCTGAGGGCAGAAAGGCGCGTCGCTGCGCGGGGACCCCGTTTCCATTAGCAGCTGGCCGGTCTCCAAGAAAAGCAACTCTTGCTCGGCGCAAGGCACAGGAGAACTATTATTCATGCGTGTTTACAGAAGCAGCTGCAAAGAAAGACAAGGGTTTACAGCAGGTGTCAAGCACACGCCCCGGCTGCCATGCTCGGCCGCTACTGTGCTGTCACGGACAGAGGCGGGAACTCACAACAAGGGCTCAGGCATCAGGCGCTTGGTTTGGGGCTCCCGCTTCTGTGCGAGGGCAGTGAGGATGAACCGCCAGCCTGGGGGAGGCATGGCCGTATTGAGGCCGGGAGCCCACGTGTTCTTTCTTTTTATTTTCTGGTTTAAATAGAGGTTTGGGGCTTTAATTAAAACCACAGGAAGTGGTGGGAAACAACCAGCTTCTTTCTGGACGGCAGGCGAGAGCCAACTCCACCTCCCTCCCCGCCACCCACCCTGGCGAGGTAAGGAGCCCCTGCCCTCGGCCTCAGCCGGGCACACCTGCCGCCTCGGGCTCCCCCGCAGGCCACCGGCCACCTCCACGGGGACAGTGGAGGTTGAGATCCTTGACCAGTGCGAAGAGTCCTTTTAGAATCAATTTAACACTTTAAATCTTCTCTTTAAAATATAAATGACAAACCTGATTATCACCAATTACATACCATATGATCCAACAATTGCATTCCTGGGCATTTATCCTAGAGAAACAAAGACCTATGTTCACACACAATCTTGTACACAAGTGTTGACTGCAGCTGTACTAGTAACAACTAAAAACTAGAAACAACTGAATATCCTACAATAGGTTAATGGCTAAAGAAACTGACGCCCATAAACCATAGTATATCCACGCTGTGGAATACTACACAGCAAGGAAAAGGAAAAAGTCGTCTACACCTCCATGACATGGGTGGATCTCAAGGGCACTGTGCTCAGTGAAAGAGCCAATTTCAACAGATCATATAATGTGTGACTCCATTTGTAGCCATTCTTGAAATGACCCCATTACAGAGATGGAAACAGGCTCTTGATGTCAGGGTCAGGCATGATGGGCGGCGGGGTGGTTTTGACTATAACAATGCAACAGAGAGAGGTGTTTGTGGAGGTGGAATATTTCTGTATCTTGATTGAGGCGATTCTACAAGTCCACACACAGGATGAGTAATATAGAACTGTACACGTGCCTTGTACCCACGTTGATATCCTGGTTTTAATGTTCTACTAGAGTTACCTAAGGTGTGACCACTGGGGAAAACGGGGGAAGGCTACGTGGGACCTCTCTGTGCTACCTGCAATTTCCTGTGATTCCATAATTATTTTACAACTTAAAAAAAATTAAGGTAACCAGTAGAAAAAATGTAGTATGTGCTCTCAGGAGAAAGACGAGGAGGGCGGAAGGTGTGGCGAGTTGCTGAATCAGTTGGCCGCTTCCCTAACCCCACAGGTCAAAACACCGCATCATCTGCACGGAATATGACATCTGAAACCGAGAAGAAGTCGAGAAACGGCCACATGTGCATAACGTGTGAGCATCAGAGCTAACAGCCACGGACCCGGCAGGACCTGTCTCTCGAAGCCAGATTCGAGCCACTAGTCAGGTACTTTGTTCTCGCTATAAGCCCTGCTGTATCCTTTACTTTTAAAACCTGTGTATATGTAATGTAATTTTTAAAAAAGAAAAGAAAAGAAACCATGATACAACAAACACTTTCCCATCAGCAGAATGAGTGGGAAACGCTTTTATTCTCTCCCTCCCCTGGGGATCTCCACGAGGGGACCATGGAACCGCTGTGAGGCAGAACTCAGTGTCCTGTGCCACGGTGTCTGCAGACACAGTCAGTGTGGACATTTATGACTCTTTGATTCATTTGCCTTTCTGAATTCCCATATTTTTCTTTATATTTTCCCCACAACACATTTTTTCAAGCGTTATGCGTGGTTGTACTGGAACAAGTTTACATCTAGCACATCCCAGCATTAACTAGTTCAATATCCCTTTCAACACACGGGAGAGGTTGCGAACCACATTGACTGTAGATTAAATTGTCCAGACCTGTGTGTTCTTTTTAGTTCTTCTGGTCTAGCAGTAGTTAGCTGGCATAATCTTACAGCTGGCCACACTTTAACTTGTCTAGTTCCTCCAAACTAATTCATAGGCAGGAAATAAACGGAGTCACAATCAGGCTGGCGTGCCTGAGCAAGCCCGTGACACACACCTGTTCAATCACCTAAGGTCGACGCGTGAACACTGACTCACCAAGTGCAGTGAAAATTTTGCAACTGTTTTCTGTTTTCAGTTGCACCTGTCTTTATAGTTTTGAAGAGACAATAGTGTGTCATGTGATGTTCAAATTTTCAAGAACCTTAGTTATCCCAAAGCTAAGGCTCCAAAAAGGGGAGCATGAAACGTGGGATGTCTACGTTCATTACACTGGAAGGGACGTGGACTTCATTCACGTAGCTTTAAAGTCAGCTTAAATCGGAAATAAAAACTATTTTCAAAACTTAAAAGGTGAATATCGCTTTGACAAACTTGAGAATATAGAAGTTTGCATAGGTAGCACATGGCCCACATGTATTATACATTTGAAATTGGCTGAGAGCGCATCTTAGGTGTTCTCAGCACAAAAAGAAATGTTAGCTGTGTGCAGAGATGGAGGCTGAGCAGTTTGCTGGTAGTCATCAGTTCACAACGAATACGCACGTGGGGGTGTCGCTTGTACACCTTAAAGACACACAATCGCAATAAGAAATTAATTAAATAAATAAATCACAGCTCTGTTCAATAAAATAATTGAAAGAAATAATTCTTAGAGAAACTTTAATCCACATGTTTATCATTTAATTTCTATTTATTTTTATTTACATGTAACTCAAGTTCATAATTTTCTTGCTATCTGCTGGGTGCGTGTCTATCCATATGCTTGAAATAGCACATGAAATCATGAGTCATGTGAACAGTTAACACATCCGACGGTATTACTGTAATATTAAAAAGAAATTTTATTCCTGTAGATTTGGGTCTAGAATGAGCAAGTTAGTCTTTTTCATAATTTTAATTAAGACCATCTAATATTCATGAAATTTCCCATATTCTCAAGTCTGGCCAACCTATATTTAATCTTGAAATCCATATTAACTTCTAATTAATGCTGGCTTGATGGTTTGTGGCCTTGGGTTTTCTTTTTCCTCTAGTTATCTCTCTCAAATGAATGTGGTCTAGACGTTTCTCTGTTCCTAACCTCAGGACTTACGTTGGTTGAGGAAATCGCTGTATTGGGATAAGTTCTGATAAGCTTCGGGCTGAAGCTGAGTATTCCCCAGATGAGGAGGCTCTGAGAGGGGCCCTTAACCTCTGTGTCACGTGTCACTTGACTTCGGGAAAAGAGGATGAAGAAGCTTTAACCCTAGAGCAACAGACATGACTTATTCACCATCAATCAAGTTCTCACCAGCCCCCAGGTCTTGGGGGTAAGCTGTGTGGTTGTCAAAATAAAGTGAAAATTGTGTGATTAGACTTAATTTCTCATGAAAAATTTTCTCAGAAACACGCAATAGCCATTGTTAGGGCAGTCAGAAGACTTAAGGAAAATGTTAAATGATCTTGCCATCTGAATATTATTTACAGGCATTCTTACCCAGTAGGCTTGCTGAAGAAATATTGGCTTTATTTTAATCCCTACGAAGTCTGCCACTGATTTGGTTTTACTTACTCATACATGTTGACTTTTGGCATCCCGCTGAGACAGTTTCATAGTGGTTTCAGTTTTATTACTTCATATCATTATTTTTTAATCTGTTGCCTCTAGGACTCTAAAAAGCAGATATTTAACTCCCACAATATGGAAAAATTACCAATTTCCCTGCCGAGGAGAGCAGCATCCATTATGTAAAAGTGGGACGCCACAGGTCTGTGTGGGACACTGCACTCTCCCAAACCCTCTCGTCTCTTCTTCAGGGTCATTGTGCTCAATTTTGGGCTGCTTCTTTTCCAATCAACTTGAGTGTGGTCTAGGTAGTGGGCCTGAGCCTCTGTCCTCGCTCTGGACTCACCTTGCTTTGACTCCACAGTGCGGGACTCCAGGACACCAGCGTTCTGAAGGCACCACCTCCCCTCGCTGACCCCAGCACTAACGTGACTTCAGGGGGAAGTAGAGGCACGCTCGACTTAAAGGCAGAAAGCCTATAAGTTTTGAGATGAGATGGCACAGACTCACTTTTCCCTGCCCTTCCCTCTAAATACAGCCAAACACCTTTGGACTGTTTCAACAGAACATCATCAAAGGACTCTGAAAGGCGGGCAGGAAGTAGACTAGTGAGACCTCACGACTTGAGGAAGACAAGGCAGTGAGTTTCCTGGGCTTCCTTTCTAGTATGAACTGGGTGCTATAGAGGCCTGAACACAGAACACCCACTGCTGTAGACAAACAAACAAAAACAGGAAATGCCTGCTTTCTCTCACCAAAGGGTAGGGAAACCTAGTAGAGAAATCCACTATCCGATGCCCACCAGGGCAGTGACAGACCAATCTGTCATATGTTACTACCAGTGAGACCTCCTCTGTACCCAGGTTGGTGGCAGTGTTAACAGAACCCACCCAGGGACCCATAACCTCCCACAAGCCCCAGGCAGGAGTCACCTGATCTGCCTCAGTGTCGGGGGTGGCAGAGATTGGGTGGAGACCCCTCCCCACACAACCAGGGCTGCAGTGGCCCCTTCTGCTGGATCCTGTGGCACCAACAGTCACAGAATGTCACAGGCCTTCCACCTAATGACAAGAAGTGGCCCAAGGACAGTGTTTCTTTAACCAATAGTTCAGGTGTCTTCATTAAGATGGGTGTTGCTATGGCAGCATCAGAATGAAGCTGAATTGAGAGAGTCTTGAAAGTAAAATTAAATTGTCACTGAAACTGCACATTGCAAAAGTAAGGCAGGGCCTACAAGCTAACCCTCAGCAGAGTGCCTGCAACACAGCAGATTTAAATAGAACCAAGGTCTCCCGACTTAATATCCAAAGTATTTAGGATTTTGAAAACTCACTCATGATACAAGTACACAGAAAAACACAATCTGAAAGAGAAAAGAAAATCTACTGCCCTCCCCTCCTCTGACATTCAGATGAATCAAGTGCTGTGATTATCCATGAAGGATTTTTAAAGAACCATCAAACAGTTGTTTCAACAGACAATTATGAATTCTATCAAAGCAAATTTAAAAATAGAAAATCTCTGCAAATAAATACAATTTTTAAATTAAAATAAGACATAGGGAAATTATAGAACTAAAAAATATAATAATCAAAATGAAAAACACATTGGATGATCTAAAAAGTACAATAGAGATGACAAAGGATAAAATCAGTGAACATGAGGACAGATCACTGGAGTTTACACAATGGGAGAAAATTACCTCCCCCCAATAATAACAGTCTCAAGAACCTGTGGGACTATTCCAGAAGATCTAGCATTTGTATCATGAATCCCAAGAGAAAAGAAATTGTGAAACTGCAATTGTATGTGAAGAAATAATTAATAATTTTGATAAATTATATATAATAATATATAATGGCCAAAAGCTTCTCAAATATGGCGAAAGACATAACACTACAGATTCAAGAAGTTTAACAAAATCCAGATAGAAAATCCAAAGAAATCCCACACAAAATACATGATAATTAAAGTTCTGAAACCTAAAGAAATAGAAAAAATCTTTTAAAAAGCCAGAGAAAAGTGACATAGGAAGGAAGATCGATTCAATAAAAGCAAGTTTCTTATTAAAAACCATAGAGGATGAGAGTGTCACAATATTTTATAAGTCCTGAAAGAAAAGATTTCTATATCTAGCAAAAATATCCTTCAGGAATGAAGGGAAAAATAAGATACCATCAGTTGAGGGCAACCTAACAGAATTTGTCACCAGCAGACTTACCCTTAGAGAATGGCTAAAGGCAAGCAAATAGAAAGACAAAAGATGTAGAAAAAGGCCATAAACTTCAGAAAGGAAAAGAAGAAAAATGGAATGTATAAAACTGAGGGTAAACATAATAAACTATACTTTACTTATATAAACTATACTTTTTGAGTTTCTTAATCATATTTCATTGTTGAAGCACAATTTATAACACCATTAGCTATGGTGTCTAATATACACAGAGGATATTCTTAAGACAATTATGTTTAAAAGTAGACAGGGTAAGGGATTGAAATCAAAGATTTCAATACTTCGAATGAAGAGGTAAAACATTGATACCAGTAGGATGGGATAAGACACATGTGTATATTGTAATACCTAAAGCAACAACAAATAAAACTATGTAAAGCAATATACCTATGTACTTCATAATTAAATCAAAATGGAATTCTAAAAAGACATGTTTAAGTGTACCATAGGAAGTCAAAAAAAAAAAAAAGAAAAGAAAAAGAAGAAGAAGAAGAGGAAGAAGAAACAGAGGGAGAAGAAACTGAAAGTCCACACAGAAAAAAATACTAAAATGGCAAACTGAAGCCCTAATAATTACTTTGTTATCAACAATTACTTTAAATGTAAATGATCTAAATATACCTTAAAAGGCAGAGATTGAGTGGATAAAAACCACAACCCAAAGATATGCTATCAACAGAAAGTCACTTTAAACTCATAAAATAATGCCAAAAGTTATTCATGCAAACATTAATTAAAAAGAATGTGTGATTATATTAATATCAGATAAAATATATTTTAGAGCAAAGAAAATTACTAGGGTCAAAGAGAAGCAGGCATTACATAGTGATAAAACAATGATCCACCAAGAAGACATGGCAATTTTAAGTCCACAAGAATCTATTTGACATTTATATAACAGTCTACAGACAAAAGCAGATTATACATTCTTTTCAAGCACTTTCCTAAGAGAGGCTATATCCTGGAACATAAAAGAAAACCTTAACAAATTAAAAATAATAGAAATCACCAGAACAGTTCTCAAACAACAGTCAAATGAAACTGCTGATAAATAAATTGAAAGGGAACAGAAACACCATTAAACACATGGAAATTAAACAACACACTTCTAAATAATCCATGGGCCAACAAGAACACCTCAAGGAAATAAAAAAGAGACACATGGGAGGGAAGGAAAATAAGAGCTCTGCACATGAAGTTTGTGCTGCAGCTTTGCTCCCGCGCTGCATCAGGAACTTACAGTGGTAAAACTGACACTGGAAAAGAGGAAAGATTTTGCTCAAACAAACTAAGTTCCTTTCTCAATAAACTGGGCGGGGAGGGGGCAGCAAAATGAATCCAAAGGAAGGAGGGGATGGTAATGTTAATAATAAAGACGAGGGCAGAAATTAATGGAATTGAAAAGAGCCAATAGAGAAAATCATTGAGACAAAAAGCTGGTTCTTTGGGGAAAAAAATCAATGAAATCAATTAAACTCTAGTAAGACAGACAAGGTCAAAGAGAGAGAGAGAAGACACAAATCACTAATATCAGGAGTGTAACAAAGTCTCACTACAGATTCTGCAGCAATTAAAAGAATAACATGGGACAAACAGGAACAGGTTTGTGCACACAGATTCAACAGCTTCAGAGAAAATGACCAGTACTCCGTAAGCCACAAACCAACAAAACTCACTCAAAGGGAAGTAGACAACCAGAATAGTCCTGAGCCATGAAAGAAGCTGGTTTGGAATTCAAGGCCTCCTGAAAAGAAATCTCCATGCCTACATGGTTTCCCTGAAGATTTTTGCCAAACATATAAAGAATGAATACCAAAAAGACACATAGGAAATACCAAGTATGAAAATACACTCAAGTATATCTTATGAACGTAGATACAAAAATCCCTCAACAGAATATTAGCAGATTGAACCTACAGAGTAATTCACCAGAAATAAACGGAGCTTAGTCCAAGCATGCAAGGCTAGTTCAATACTTGAAATCCAATCAATACAATCTCACGTAGCATAAAATTGAAGAAAAAGAGTGTAATCATATCAAAAAAAGTACTTGACAAAATGTATCACTTATTTATGATTTAAAAAATCTCAGCGTACTACAAATAGAAATAGAAGGAAACTTCTTGAGCCTGCTACACAGCACCTGTAGAAACCCTCAGCTGCTTAAAGTTGGACGACTGAGCACTGTCACTCTAGGATCAGGAACAGGGTGAGGACGTGAACTCTTGACCCGGCTACTCAGCACAGTTCTGGAAGCTGTGGCCAGCACGGCGAGGCAAGGAACATACAAAAAAGGCCTTAGGGCTGGAAAAAAAGAAATAAAACTCTATTTCACGTAAGTCGTAATTCTCTATGTGAAAAAAACGTTCAAGGAATTTACGATAAACGTCCTAGAAATAATGAGCTCGGCAAGGTTGGAAGATACAAAGTCCACACGGAAGTATCCGTTGCATTTCTGTATCCTAACAATGAACATGAGGAAACCACCACCGAAAATGTGATTCTATCTAAAGGAACGCCGAAGAAAATTAAGTACTCAAGTATAGTGTATTTAAATATAAATCTATCAACATATGGACATGATCTGTATTCTAAAAGTTACCAAAAAAAAAAAAAAGCTGACCAAAAAAATAAATAACTAAGAGGAGACCTAAATGAATGGAGAGACAGTGTGTCCATAGACGGCGTTTCCACATAGTAAAGACGTCAATTCTCCCCAAATTAACCTATAATTTTAATGCAACTCCTATCAAAAGTCAAGCAATGCACTTTTTAGATACATGCAAGTTTATTCAAACATTTCTATGGAAAGAAAAAGGGCTTCTAATAGTCTAAATCCTTTTGCACAGGAAGAAGGAAATGAAAAGAACGACCGTCTGACGTTACGGCGTGCCACCTAGCTGCGTTAATCAACGCAGTGGCCAAAGGGTGGACACACAGATCAATGAACCAGGACAGAGAGCCCAGAAATAGACTCATACGAATATGCCCAGCAGATTGTTGACAAAGATAAAAAAGCAATTCAAAGGAGGAAAAAGAGCTTGTAAATAAATGGTGTTGGAGCAATTGGACTTCTGTAGGAAAAAATACGAACCTTGACTTAAACTTTATAACTAACACAAAAGTAACTCAAAGTGTACTGTGGGATGGAGAAAAGACACCTGATATTTATTTTCCTCTGCTTCACCAGATCACCCAAACATTGCAAAGGAATGATGCTAACCCCACGTGTACCTGGGTTTCCTTTACAGCTAAACATTTACACCTCTGGAATATACCAGCATTTCCCTTTACAAATGATTCCTGCGGTCTGTGGCTTTCTTCCCCGACCCTCTCACCTGGGCACCTGCGGAGCCTGCCGGCGTCCGGGAGCAGGGCCACCCCGGCTGCACCAGGGACAGCTGAGAGCTGGGGCCTGGCACCCCTCTCCTGGGAAACGTGTCGTAAAGGTCCCTCCACAGGTGTGTCCCCGCCCCCAGTCTGGTGTCATCCAGGCTGGACACCTCACCTTTTATCCCTCTGCCTTCAGCACGGCAGAGCACCTGTCACGCAGGGCGTGTTCGATCGGTTTGGCAGCATTGACTCACATAGTCAGTTGGCGCAAAGATTTAAATGAACTCTCTGTGGCTTGCTTTGATTGGAACGATTTGATTTTGAGGTGAAATAAGACGAAGTCAGAGAATAAGACTGAGTGGAACCCGAGAGATTGCCCAGACCTCGTAGCCCACAGATGGCACGGGTCAGGCAGCGGACTTTTGCATCAGAGAGACCTGGAAAGTGGCTCCTACACTCAGAACACGTGTGATGCTGAACAAATCACTGACGTTTGCTTAGCCTCAGTAGTTTTAATCTTTAAAACGTGGGAAATAACATTACCTGCCTCATAGTGTAAGATGAAATGAAATGCAATAATATTTTCCATTAATTCTATTATAAATATCACTATATTATCCCATCATTGGAAAGATTAAATTCCTCAAGTGCTGAGGCAGTATAAAATTATTTATTTGGATCTATGTTGATAAATTCATTTCTGTACAGGTGGTAATTTTTGAGCATAGAGTTAGTCTGAGTCTCAGGTATATTTTGTAGACATGTGTGGTTTGTGGGACTTTTGTATATTTAATAAGTAAGCCAATGGCTTACTTATTAAATATACAAAAGTCCCACAAATAATAGTAACATTTATTAAAATTGTGCAACTAACTAACCACTCAGTTAACCACGGCTACTCAGTAGCGAGCTACAGTTATGCAAACTCACTTGATACTTTGGATGCAGATAGCCAAGTTTGATTTTTAAAAAATCGCCTTTCCACGTTCATTTCACTAAACAACGCTGCAAAACTCTCCTCTTTCTTCTATTTCACTAAACAATAGCTGCAAAACTTTCCTCTCCTTTCTCTTCATTAAACCCATTTACCAGCTTTTTATGTGCCCCATTCATACATTTGTCTCTCAAATTGATATTGCAGGAGACAAATAAATATGTTTATTAGAATTTCTGCTCATCTTAATAAACTATGTACCATTTTAACAATATTTTATAAATTGTTGGCCTTGAGCTGACTACTCGAGGCCCACCCACATTACAGAGAGTAATTCTACCGGTTTATACGTTAAGCACATCTAAAAAAAATACCTTCATATGGACGTCTAGACTGGTATTAGAGCAAATTCGGGCAGCATGGCATAGCCAAACCCACACACGAAATTAACCATCACGGCATCTTCAGGTTTCGTGCCGTCTATTTCCCTGTGTTTCCAGAGTTAGCCAAACAATCTACAAGGTCATCCCAGACTGGCAGAGTGAAAACCGACTCTGACTCTTCCAGGAAAGAAAACACAAAGTGTCACGGCATACGGTGTGGATTAAGGGAGGGCCACAGATTCAAGGCCATCGATCTATCCGCACATCCTCGCACCTCGGGGAAGCCCTGCTCCCTGTGTGCACAGCAGCGCCCGCGGTCAAGGCCCACCGCGCCCCAGGGCTCGAGGCCCTGTCCCGTCCTGGCCACCAGGAGCTCCTCCATTCCTGGCCCATCGTGGGCCTTGGGAATACCCAGGTAGACTCAAAGATTCACCAAATTGGCTGTGGCCAATCTGCTGGCAATAAAGAATTTTGGCAAGTGGATCTATAAATCTAAACGATATGTTTATTTTTAACTAAGTATGTGTTTTCCCTACACATATATCATTATATTTCAAATGTATATTGATAATTCTGTGATTCATAAAATACATATTGATTTTTTAAAATGTTACTAATTTTGCTGTGGGTCTTCGGCATAGTCACCTATTGTTTCAGCCAATAGATACGAACACAGCCAGTATGTGCAAAATCTTTATATGTTTTTAAGTGGTCTTTGTAAGGAAACAACCGGTGAAGGCTATCCTAGGAATTAGAAAGTGTAATTCTAGTTTTTGAAATGATTTTAAATAATGAAAGAAGGGAAGAAGAAAGGAAAAAAGTGGCTTAAATTCCAGCTCTGCTGCATGCCACTCTTGTGATTTGGGGCAAGATATTTTATTTCTTTTTCCTCCTGTGAAAAATCAGAATATCTATTGTGAATACCGTGACGTCGATGTGAGCAGTAAATGACGTATCATATATGACAGTAAATATTTCCCTGTTTTAGTATTTTAAATGCAGCCTAACATTGCTGCGTCACAGAAGATCAGACGAAATCGTGTCAGTGAGTCACTTACGCACCGACCGAGCACCAGGAGCTGCGTCACCCTGGGAAAGCCTGACCCAGGGCTGCTCCATAGCCCTGCGCCTTGTGGGGACGCCTGACAGCCACACTCCTTCCACATGTGACCTACTTCCTCCTCCGGCAGGGACCGTGCTTTCTGGCGTGGACTGTCCTGGGACAGGACCCTCCTGTCACAGGGTGCGGGCCGTGGCAGAGGGTGGTGGCAGAGCCTGAGCAGAACGAGCGTATTGTGTGAAGGACCCAGCCAGGTGAGGCCTGTGCGCAGCCTACAGGTGATGAACGGCTACTCTCTGCTGGGAGGGGGAGGGGAGGTTTTGGGTTTTTTTTACTTTGTTTTGTTTTTTAACTCAAAAGCTTTCGAAGAGTCTGTGGTTTGAGATTCTCTGCTCACCCCATCCCAGATGGGGCCCCAAGGCCTTAGAGTTTTCCTTTGAATAGAGAGCTGGAAAGGCTACGCCTCCCGGCAGCTGTCTGCCACACCTGGGCCCGATGTCTGGAACGTCCTGCCGCCCCTGCTGCAGACAGTTCTCCTTCAGTGCCGTTTTCGGGGGCTTTTGGCTTTCATGGAATGTGTGGGTTGGATTGGACTACCTTGAGCCTAGCAGTTTCATTTGCTAAGACATTCGGGGGTCTTCCTGAAGTCAGTCCATTCCATAATCCTTAACCCTGTGACCCCTCTAGAGAACCACAGATATCACGAATCCAGAGTCTTACTTTCTGCTTGTGCTGGAATCCTGGCTCATCACCTTAGAAATGGTCGTGGGACACCACCAGCCCCACCACTCACCTCTGAGCTCTGCCGTCCAGGGTCCTGTAGTGTTTTAGCGTGAGTTTTCAGAAGCCAGAGACATATCAAAGGTCTACTTGCTGCTAAATCCTGTTTAGGGAGTGCAATTCCAGGGCACAGGGGTGAAGAAAAAGGTAACGAGGCAAGAGAGATGGCGGGCAATACGCATGCTCACTCACCAGGCCGCCTCTGCGCAGAACGGTTACTGAGCACCCATCTCGCCGACTGTCCCGGGAGGAACACAAGGGCTTCCTCAGAACAGCCTGCCTGGGGTGAGAACAGCAAAGAATTTAGCCACCAGCTCCCATCAAGGTGTTTTGCCTGTGACATTAACTCCCTCCCACGTCTGGGCTGTGTGTGTCGGGGACTCAGGTGGTGTCTCCTACCTCTACGTCCCTGTGGGTCCCTGAAACAGGAGGCAGGATGCTAATGCTGTCGTCCATGGTCACAGGAGGTGGCAAAGGGCCACGGGAGCTAGTCACCGCTCCACATCCTAGGCTGGGCCAAGCGCGGCCGTGGAGCTGGGCCAGGTGGAGCACCTGTGGCTGTGCATTGGAGACATGGGAGGAGCTGTCCCTGGGTGTGACTCCTAGTACCACACGGTGTGCTTAGCACAGGGCTGGCCCCCCACAGGTGTTGCTCCCGGTTTCCTAAGTCAATTACTAAATGGCGGATTACGTGAATGGTGGAGTGAGTTGATGAGTTCTGTGTTTTAAGATAATCCATCCCTCTTTTATTTCACTACCGTGGGCAACTGTGGAGCCCAGGCACAAAACTCCACCAGGGTTGCCAGCCACGGTGGGCGGTACCGGGCAGGGTTTCCCGCCGACCCACTTTCCTCATCAATAGCGGGTGTGCGTGTGTTTGGCGTCGGGCAGAAAGGCCGCCCTTGTATTGCAGTGGCTGCTAATCTAATTTTCCAGGCCAAAGGATAGTCCCTGTGATCTAATTCTCAACCTACTACAGGATTGAGATGAAGACCAAATCATCTTAGAGGATCTAATAATATTGTTTCGATCGATCAGTTTCTTAGGCAGTATCCTTCGGTGGAGCCTTTTCAGATAAGTGAAGAAAATTAGGTTAAAAGCCAAATGCTCCTTTCTGAAATGCGGCTTGCATGCTGCCCGCCCAGCCTGGGGCTGCGGGGAGGCCTCTCCCGGGGGCACGCCAGGCCACGCGGGGACAGTTACTGTACCGGGCTGCGCCACGGCCGCACGGCGGCTCGGTGGGTAAAACGCTGCGGTTTCTCCCATTGACGGCCTGAAATAAAATAATCTATGATGCATGAACAAGTCTAAATGAAATAATAATATCCTTAGCAGTGAAAAACGGATTGGTAATACAGTAATTGAGCAGATTTATTGCCGTCTCCTTGAGCTAGCCTGCTGAAACAGCCGGCTATTTTATTTAATCTCATATCCGAGGAATTACTGGCTGGTAATCCATTGTTAAACATCATTTAGAATGATGGATGAAAATGCCAGCTTCCCCACATAATCAATTCATATCTCATTAGCACATATTATTTATGATTCCCATTATGGGACCTGCAGGGGTCTCCAGGGGGAGATGGAGACCTCAGCTGTTGTCGAAATGAGATGAGATATACTGTAGCTTATGAGTTAATAACTGCATATAAAAAAATACTTCTGCACAGTATTGATTGTTCTAACTGTTTTATGAATGCCTGAGAGGCCGGGTCGCCCCTCTCACTGGGCAGAGCTGTGCCTGGCAGCACTTCTGCCTATGATTTTGAGGTTAATAATCTGCCTCCAAATATTGAAAAAATAACAAAAGGGATTCTATTTCCGGAGAACTTTCCTGCAGCAGGGAGGCACGCCCTTGAATGTCAAGGGTGCAGGAACACGCCACCTGCCACGGGCTGGGGCCACTCTTCTCCCGGCTACCTATGAAGATAAATCGACATATTTCTCCGGCTCCGTCCCGGTTGCTTTCGACGGATACGCTCTACCGTGTGCTGCCTCCAACCCCAGTGAAAAGCAAACCTTGATTCATGGGCTCCGAGCTGCCGCGGCTGCACCAGTAATCACGGTTACAGTGTCAACCGACGCCTCAATTAAACTGCATTTGAGAATCATTTTATGCTTCAGCTCATAAACATCAATAAAGGAAAATGAGTAATAAATGACTGTCTAGAGTACAAAGGACCAGCTCATATTTCAGATGAAAATGAAGACAAAATGTAGCTTTTATTTGCCTGTGGAATTCCCATTAACTGCATCACTGACAAGAGAGAGCTGGATCAATAGCTGGCCGGCCGCAGAAAACCGTTTCTGGCTGTTCAGCAGCCAGTGCGAAAGGAAAGCTGTCATATTGTGATCTTTATCAGGTAATCTTCATTACAGCCGACCAGTGATATATGTATACGCCGGCCAGCCAGGGGCTCTTCTAATTCCTGCTCCTATTTGTGGTTTGACTGTAGAGCGATCACAAATTATTTGTTTACGGTGATGAAAAATCTTCAATGTTCATCCCTTTTATTCTTTTTATAGGTAATCTATATCTGGGAACTTTCTCTCAAGACTACTTTATTCACTCAGGATTTTTAAGAAAGTATTATATCAAATCTTACCTTCCTCTCCCCTCTGAGGAAAGAAGAACCCGTCAAGGCTGATGTGAGGGCTTGACGGAGCAATTTGGAAGCTCCTTCTCCAAGTTCTGGAGGGAGATTTGCTCTCTCTGGGAGGCGCTGCTCTCTCCGAGCAGAAAATGCCGCCAGCCACGGGGCATAGCAATGAAGGCTCCGTGCAACATGCAAATGCAGCAAAACTTGCTTCTCTGGCCCTCTGCGTGCCCGCGAGGCAGCAAGAGGAGAAGGAGGAAAACACGGAAGACACGTTCTGTTAAGTGATCACAGGGTCAGCCGGCCCAGGGCGGCCCTTTTGCATACGCGCCGCGCTAATGCGGCGGTCCATGCTATTTAGCAAAGTCCGGCCGGTTAAACAGGATCACAGGAAGCACCTCGCAGAAAGGTGAATGAATTGGAGAGGCAGGAGGTAGGGGACAAGGCGAGACATTCATTCCTCAGGGAGGACAAAAGGGAAGGCGGGAATCGCGCTGTAACAGCTACGAGGTAGCGGTTTTGACATTTCCCACTCAGTGAGACTCTGGTCCTGATGGACAAAACGCGCTTTGCAAATGTTACTGCTTCCTTGAGAATCCTCACCGGGGACGTTAAGCGGACGCCCTCCCATTGGGATTTTCCACCAGCTCCGATTCCAGGAATCGGGATGGGTGGAAGGGCGGACCCTGTGGACCCATCAGAGGGATGTGTGGGTGTCTGACTGTGGCTGCGTCTTGAGTTTTCAGTATTGAAGATGTTTTCAGTATTAAAATTGCCCTTTATTTATACACATGACTTCTCTCTTCTTCTTACCGTCAGTGGCCACATTTCACCTCCCGGAATCGATATAATTTTCACGTGGTAATGCAAATGCACCTGCTGCCATTGGGGTTGAAACCCTGCTAGGACATAGAGGTAACTTACATAAAAAGTACAAGGGACCGTCTCAGAAGTCATATATTTGCTAGGGCATTTGACAACAAAGAACCCACCGAGGAGTCTCGAAAGGAGTTTGTTCTTTCGTGCCCAGTAGGTGTGGCCACCAGCCTTTTCATTTTCAGTGATACAAGGGCAGCAGTGGACCAGGTACCCGAATTGAGTGTCACTGTCTCTGCATTCCCAGGGAAGTGGGATTAAGAACAGCCATTTAATCAGTGTTTAAGTGTAGTATCTGAAACCTCAAAAGACCCACAAGAATGACTTTGCTGGCTTTTCTTGGCATTTCTTTCAGGAAGAGTGATCACCAAGTAAAGAGAGAGCTGCTTCCCGTAAGCAGCCACCGCCCCCACCCCACCTGCGTTGCTGATTATTGCAGAAGCCCCAGAGCATCATCCTCGGAACCCACAGAGCCAGTGCCGCGGGACTCCCGGGTTCTCCTGCAACTCACCACTCACACACCCGTCCCGTATTCACCAGGGAAGAGCACAAATCTACTTACCACCTCTGGTTGAAACTGGGATCTTGGAGAATTACACGGTCTATTTTTGCAGTCATTGTTTTTAGACAGGAGACTTCTGAATTGCTAAATATTTAACAAATAAACATTTGATCGTCATCTAATGCAGTGATACAAAAGGTCAAAAGCAACTTGGAGCCCTTCGTGTGTTACCGGTGGGGATGTAAATGGTGCAGCGACTTTGACAAATGGTTTGACATTTCTCAAAATATTAAACGGAGGGACCACACGCCCCAGCAATTCCGGCCCTAGGTGTGTGCCCAAGATGAACGAAAACCTACATCCCTGTAAAACCGCGTACATGGATGTCCACAGCAGCATCATACACAGAATCCCCAAAGCAGAAACAAACCAACGGCCACCACCTGAGGGTGGGCGCACGTGGTGCCGTGCGGGGTTACTCAGCAGTGAAACGACGGTAGAATTGATACCTGTGCAGCGTGAGTGACCCTCGACAGCATCATGCTACCCGAGGGAAGGCGCCATCGCGGGCTGCGTGTCACGTGGTTCCGTTTATGTGACACGTCCATGACAGGCAAATTGTAAAACAGAAGATATAGTAGTGGCAGCCGGAGGCACCGGGGAGGAGGGGATGGGGAGTGACGTACGAGGAGCATGTGATTTCGGGAGCGGAGGGTATGCTCCGAATTTGGGGATAATTCCTGTGACTCACGGCAGCTGTGGATACACTCACCCCGAGCGCTGGGCACTGCACCGTGACTGGGTGAACGTGAGGGTCACAGTACATGAATCACACCTCAGTGAAGCTGGGAATAGAAACAACACAGGACAAAATTTGTCGTCTCACTGATGCAAAAGGTGAGATATCAACGATGCAGATGTCACCCAGCGCTAGAGGAGGGATTTCTCGGTGGTTGTTTTTTTCTCTACCATAGCACAAATATCACAGGAAACAAGATCCTGTGGCTCCCAAATGCAGGTTCCTCAGTTCAGTGACCAGCTGGCCAAGCTCCGGCCCAGAGGTCACACCTGCTGAGCTCCCTCAGTGCCCAGACGGGGGTGACGGCCGCACATTGCGGCGACTGATCACGTCCATCTACGCAGCTAGCACGATGTGGGATGCAGGTGGACAGAAGCCCCTCACCTCCAACCCCTTAACGTGGTAACATGAGAGCAGCTCCTTTCCAGGGGGCAGGAAATGGACGTTGAGCACGCACGGCCCTGAGTGGGGGGACGCGTGTCCCAGAGCCCACACTGAGGAGAGAGGATAAAAATACGCCGCTGCAGAGCCCTGTGCCCAGTGTTATGCGGGATTAGTGTTTGCCGAGCTTAGGACCTGTCTGGAGAGACTCTGACATGTGGGTGTGAGTCCCAGGTGGGGACCGTCGTGCCAGCAGGACGCGGCCACCGGCTTCTCCAAGCACAACTTTCCTCACGTTCACGGTGGAGCTCATGCTGTCCACTCTGCTCATCCCCATGGAGATGTCTCTTGGCCATGTCAGACAATGTCCAAGAATCAGTCTTAACAAGGACGCGGAACTGGCCGTCAGAGGCAGTTCCTGTGCATTCTCGGGTCAACATGGCTTTCCGAATGGGAACCAAGATGTGAGCTGCAACAGGAAGGATGGGTGAGATTTTTCTATCTAAAGAGGAATAAAGAAAATATGCTAAGTACCGGGGCGTGGGTGTGTGTCATGAGCAGAAGCACAAAGGTAGGTGAGCTCGCGAGGTATCGTCGGTGCACGAGGCAGCTCGTGCCGGGAAACCACCACGTCCCAGTGGCCGACGGTGCGAAGCACTCAATTCGCTCATGCATCAGACGGCCAGGCGGGCAGCTTTGCTTCCATGCCCTGCCCTGGGGCCTCGCTGGGGGCACTGGCTGCCCAGGTATTAGTATTTTCTTCTCACGGCAGAGGCTGGATTTCAGGAAGGGCAGCCCAGGCGGCGGACACATTCCAAACCCCTGCCTGCTGCTTGTCTCCTAACATCCCCAAGGCCAGATCGCGGCACTGACCACCTGAAACACATCCTGCCTCCATTAAACAGTGACAGTCGTGTGGGCCCCTCATGCTTTCGTGGAGGAGCAGAGCCCGGGCACCTATTCCACCAACGGGGAATAGCAAACATACTGTCAGGGCCATTTGACAGCAGATAGTGGAGAACCGTGAGCATCTAAGTAAGTGACGAAATACGATGGGTGAAAATTGAGAATCCATGACGATTTTAAAAGAGAGTCGGCTTTGGGGAAACGGGACAGTGAAAGAAGGTATTCAGAAAGTTGCCCTGGATCTCACTAGAAAGTGTCCTCAGCCTCACCTGGACACTTGGGTCCTTGTCCTTCCCAGGCGGCCTGTCTCTTCTCCCCGTGTGGCCTGAGCCACAGGCTGGCTGGTTCCACACCCGACAGCACCTGGACTCACCCTCACCCGTCAATTCAGAGACCCCCAACGCAAGGTTAATGTAACAGTCACTAATTTTCACGAGAGTTACTGTATTCGTCTCCTACTGTAACCAATGCCACAGCACACCCGTGCCCGACAGCACACACCGCGGCAGCGCTGTGTCAGAGAGCCCCGGGTCTCACGAAGCTGAAGTGGAAGCATCCCCAGCCTGCCCCGATCTGGAGTCCGGCAGAGAATCCACTCACAGACGCACGCAGGGCTCGGGCGGGCTGTGGGTAGAATTTGCTTCCACGCGGCCGTGGACTGTG
Source organism: Lepilemur ruficaudatus (assembly GCA_963574885.1). NCBI lineage: Eukaryota > Metazoa > Chordata > Mammalia > Primates > Lepilemuridae > Lepilemur > Lepilemur ruficaudatus. Next base: position 20,076 of record CAUYRT010062783.1, on the reverse strand, counting down.
CTCGCCGTGGTTGGCCCAGAGCGCCGGAGCTCTCCCTCATTCCTGGACTCAGGCCCGGCCACCTGCCTCGGACCCGACTTCACCGAATCTCTGCCGAATCTCTCCGGCTTTCTTTTCCGAGTCCACTCTTTGCGGGCGTGTGGTCACACTGGGCCCACAAGACGGCCCAAGAAAATCTCCCTATTTTGCGGCCAGCTGATAAGTCACATCAGTTTCATGAGCAAGCTGCCTTCGTCACGGACGTGCGGTGCCCAGAGCGTGCTTCCCTCGGGTCAGGGAGGAGGGCGGAGCATCTCCCTGGGGCGTAACTCTACCCACCACAGCGACATGGCAGCTGGGGGCGAACGGTGCTGGGGGAGGCCCCGTGCCACGCAGAGTCTGCGCCACCTGCGAGCGCGCCCACCCGCGCCGGGATCTCGCAATGCGGCTCTCGGTTCTCCCAGTGCGCGGGCTTGGTTAGCTCATCCACTGCTGTCAGGACGGGCACTTTCCACAAGGCCCTACACAGGCTACTTGTCCATCACTTTGGCCAATTTGCTTTTTACTTAATTAGGGGAGTGAAGCCAAGGGGCCGACATCTGCTCGCAATGCCCTGCCTCTCAGGAATGCACCCGCGTCCGGATGTCCCTCCCTTCCTGGGTCCAGAGGTAAAGGTGCCCTGGCCCGCTGCAGAGCCCTCCCCCCACCTCTCCGTGTCCCGCCTGAGTCCTGGGTCTCTCGTGTGTGTGTCACCAGCACGGCTTCTCCTCGACTTCCTCTCGCGTGTTGAGGTCCCTCCCACCCCCGTACCTGTGCGCCACGCTAGCATATTTTAATATCTGCCACAGCTCTATTGTTGGCTTATATCATACGAGAGATTCTAGTTTGTGTCGTTACCTATTTGAAAAATAATCCATTCTATGGATTTTCTATTTTTTCTATTTTAAGACTAATAAAAATGGTTAGTTCTTATTCAAAAACATGAAACAGTGAAATGTAACTTTTGTCCATAGATGTTTTAAATTCAGGCTTGTGATTAAATCAGTGAGATACAACTTATGGTCGTAACATTTAGTGGAACCTTCCCAGATTCCGACTCTGAGAGAGGAGGCTCGATGTCTAAGGTAACCGTCAAATTAACATTGTTCCCATTCCACTTTGCCTGACAGAAAGGACAACGGGACATGACCTAGACTAGCTGAAATGGCAACTTCTGTTTATTTAAAAATATGAGTAGGTAAAAGTAAGCACGGTTTGCAGTGAGTTGATGGCCCTCAGAGCTCAGTTCTCTTTAATTCATTAGTAACATGACTTGAAATTTTTCTTGATTCTTGTTAATTTTCCATTTCAACTCAAAATGAAAAATTCAATGATAATCGACCCGTTCGGTAAACAATGGACATGGGATTTCAGAATACTGATCAATACCGAGAGTCCTCCGTCGCTGCTGCTGCTGGGACCCTGCAGAACAGCTGATACAGTTAGATATTGACGGACGCCACACAGGCTCCATGACGGGCAAGAACTCCAACACCGGCCGCGTGTCATCGGAGCGCGGGGTGGGTGCATGTGATCACAGGACCCGCGGAGAGTGTAGGAGAATCGTTCCTCACACAGCTGTGCGCCGGCCTCACATTCAACAGCTTTCTCAGAATTCCGCGCGTCTCAGTCCCCCGACTGGACCATGTCACGAGTCCTGACACTGTCACAGCTTGCGTGGCGTGGATAACCTCAGTCCCCATTTCCGGGAGAGGCCATCTGGGCCCGGTACCACCACAGGCACCTGGCCAGCACTCTGAGGAGAGCAGGTGCGTTAGTGAAGTTCTTTGACGATGTGTTCCCTTCGCACGGCTCTCTCACACCGCCTGGTTCCGAGTGTCTGTGCCTCGCGGCCAGCTGCTGCGCCGCAGAGCACAGCCTCAGACCGCCAGAGACGCTGCAGACTTCAGAAATGCACCGGGACTTCCACACAGCCTCGGGCTTCCAGCTGCAGATACTCAACTAATCGTTGGGAATGTTGATCCTTGCTGAGGGCGCGTGCCAAGATTCTGTGTGTCTCCGTTGAGTTTAGCGCCGTTGTGTTTGGCTTCACCCCCAGAGCCCACAGCCCCGCAGGCTGGTACCTGAGGACAAGGAGCAAAGTACGTCCCTGTAGCCACACCCCGCCCACTGTCTGCGCAAATGCACACACCTCTGTGACCTTCATAACTACGCAAATGGCTCATCGCTGTTTCACACATGAAACACCGAATATCTGTTAATATAAAACAAGTTCCATGTTGACTAAAGTGTACTAAGGAGTTTGAAAACCAGCAGTGGTTTGATTAATATAGATTGAAAATGAAAATAAATATTAATAAAATGTGGTATATGTATACCATGGAGTTCTACTCAGCCACAAAAAACAGTGGTGATCTAGCACCTCCTGTATCATCCTGGATAGAGCTGGAGCCCATTCTACTAAGTGAAGTATCCCAAGAATGGAGAAACAAGCACCACATGTACTCACCGTCAAATTGGAACTAACTGATCAACGCTAAGGTGCTCACATGGAAGTAATGTTCCCTGGGTGCTGGGCAGGTGGGAGGGCGGTGGAGGGCATCTGTAAATTCATATGGGTGCAGAGTGCGCTGTCTGTGGGATGGGCTTGCTTGTAACTCTGGCCTGTGCAATGCAAAGGCAATATATGTAACCAAAATGTTTGTACCCGCATAATATTCTGAAATTTAAAAAATGAAAATAAATAAGTAAAATGTATGCATTTTTACATTAAAAAATTTAGAATTCAAGATACTTTCAGAAACAAGGATTTTATGTCTAGAGTTGGCATGTACCTAGTGTTCAGTCCCAGAAGACTTAAGGTGGAAGTTTGCGACTGACTAACCCTGTCTTGTGTCTATTTCCGCAGAGTGCTCAAGGGAAAGGGTTGCCTTTAAGGAGGCTTTCAGCAGGTTCATTTTCCAAAGCTGGCATCACCGGAACTCAAACCCCAGCAAGAACAAGTCACATTGCTTTGTTAACATTAATCAGAACTCCATGGGGCAGAAGTTATGCATGCTGCCTTTCTCTACGGTTTTGCACAGAATTTTGTATTCCTCCTAAGACCGTACCTGAGCGTCTTACTCAGAAGCAGTGCCTGGATCCAGACAGCCTGAGTCCAGTCAGGAGACAGAACCCAACAGTGATTTGTATGGAAATTTAACAGAAGGAAAGGGCGGCTCCAGTGGGAGGCACGAGCAAGGAGCAGGGCGCCCTCAGGGGGAAAGAGAGCTCCAGAGAAAGGCCCATCACCCCAGGGCTGAGACAGGCAGTGGCTCCCTGTTGCGGGATCCTGGCACTGTGGAGAAGGCAGTGGGACTCGCCGAACAGCAGAGAAGTCCCTGGGTTGGTGGAGCTTTCCAGAAATTCCCCCTGCAATCACTGATGGAAATCTGCCCCACAGGGCTTGCTGGAAAGCTGTCCCCAACAACGCGCTGGAAATACGCCATCTGGCATGCTGAGGCAGGGGACGGTTCAGAAGTATCTCCGCAGAGGTCCTGTGCTGCAAAACCACCCACGGGGCTGCCAGCATAGCCCCCGGAGCTGCCAGCTGCCGCACCTGCAGGGATCTGACGCCGGAGACACAGCCTGCAGGGCAGAGAGGAGACTCGGAGCTGGGAAGGAAAATCCTTCTTGTCTTAACGTCTTTCCAGCACCCCCTGCCGACAGGGCTCCGCACGGAGCCAGCTGGCAAGGAAAACACGTGCCAGGGCCCAGCTCCACTCACGCAGAGCAGCCGGAGAGGGTGAGGCGGGTTTGGAGCGGAGAGGCAGTAAACTGGTAACCAGCACTGCACGAAATGCAAATGCTGACCACTGCGACCTCCACGGCTTCATCCACAATGACATCGACACATCCCGTAACAGACGCTGAGCGTGCACTTGCTGTGTGCCACACGCCAGGCCAGGCACAGAGGACGGAGCCCTGCACACAGGCCTGACCCTCCCGAAGCTCACGGTCCGCGCAGGGCCGCAGCCGCCCAGCGCACCACCCCTCTCAGTGCTAGGGACGTGCCCATGACCGGAACGTGGGTCCTGAGCACAGAGAGGCCGGAGGGTTTCTGCAAGACAGAGACCTGTCGGCCGGACTGGATGAGTCAGCAGGACACTCGCCGGTGCCCAGTGGCGGGGGGACAGACCGGAACAGTGCGGGCAGCTGCCCAGAATCAAGGGCCGGCTTGGCAGACTCCAGGAACAGAAGGTCAGCGGGGCGGCCCGCCCTCTGTGACGGAGCCTGTGTGAGTGGGTGCGGCTAGGACGGGCGCAGCGGAAGGTCCCTGCAGGCCCGTGTCCCCGGGTCCCCAGCCTGGCCACGGCAGGTGCTGGTGGTAGCTCTTCCCCCGACGCCGACACCAGGCAGAGTCAGGCTGCCCCGGGACAGGACGCAAGACTAAAACCCTGTGTTGTATACATTTTTCTCTCCACCTGTCTGTTTTGTATGTTCCTCTGTTATCAGCGGCCTCGGTTTATTTGCAGTGTGTCTGTGGCAGTCCGAGGGCGGCCAGCGCTTTTGCCCGAAGGGCGCGCAGGGTTTTAGCGCCTCAGACCACCGTGTGCGCGGCTGTGGCGGGTCCCAGAGGGTGGTGACTGCTAGGGGCTCGTAGAATATAAAAACGTGTGTGGATATCAGGGATTCTTACTTACTAAATGGAGGTAACTTTCATTTTTTTTTTTTTATTGCAGAAATGTTCACCATCCCATCGTGGACCTCTCTCTGGGGAGTTGTAGCTGAAAGGCACTGTGTGTGTGCATGCCCTCTCTGTTCACCTGAATGGAGCTCTTAATCCGCACTCTTCAAAGAATCCTTGCGGGAGTGAAAGTGTCCTGCATCCGCCCTGCCCGGTACCGCCTGGCGTCCAGCACTGCCTTCCCAGTTAACAGCCAAGCTGCTTTGGGCTGTTAGTTCCTCGCCGGCTGCGAGAGGGCATCGCCCCAGAGAAGCTCAGCTTGGAGCCACCATGCGGAAACCATTGGCAGGATTAAACGCCACACGTGATGTTGGTTGTCCATATTGTTTTAATCTGAGAATATAAAAATTTTGAGTGTGTTTTCCGAAAAAGCCACCATATCCTTATTTTCACGATCCTTCATTCAAGAACTGTGCTTATTGGGCGCCTATTTTGTTTTGGGAATTGGGATATGCCTTAAATTTTTATATAAAGAAATCTTCATAAATGTATTTTTGATTTTAAAAGATATAAACATACATACATAAAATACACAGTGAATGAGTTTATTTACTGGTTATAGCCACAAAAACTATGCTGTGTTGTTAAAAGACAAGGAAGTGGGCAACTTCTCTCCACCTGGGCACAGGTGAGAGTGATATTTGCTTAGTCTCCAGCTCTGAGGACGTGGCCGGGCCGGCGACCGTGGCTGGCGCTGCCCTCGGGTCCTCGGTGGTCGGAGGTCCTGCTGGCCCCGGGAACGCTGGCCCTGGACCTGCGCCCGCCTCCGTGCGTCTGCCCTTGAGACCCGAACCCAACGCTCTGTGAGATTGATATTCACATTTGAGCGAGTAGAATAACTAGGGCGAGCTTTGTTCCTCCTTCTTGTAATCAGCTTCTCAAACACGGCCGCTCCCTTTGAGTGAACCCTCGGGAGTCCTCTGGCGGTTCCCCAGTGCCAGCGCCCGGGCGTGCTCACCGTCGGGGAACACGGCCCCCACGCCGTCCATTCGGTGTTCGCTACGGGAAATCTGCTCAGGATGGGGAGTGAGAATTAGGAGCCTGGGGTCTCCTTAAACAAAAACCGAGAATATCTCCAGCTATTCTAAGTACAATACTCCCCAGAATTAAAACAGCACACGCCCGCCTGCTCCCCGTGTGGGTGCACAGTGGCTGGGTTTACTGCTCCCGGGTGAGTAGGAGACGCTGCCTTCCTCCTTGGCACACGGGGAGGCCCTGCCTTCCCCAGCGCCACTGATGCCTCAGTGGGCCACCCGGTTCCCACTCACAGCCGGGTCTGCCTACACGGTGCTCCCTTAGCAGAGAACATGAGTTCTTTCTCACTTCTGCGTGGAGCTGCGCAAAGAAACACGACGACCTGAACTCCTCCTGGGGTCACTCAGCACAGAAGCAAACTTAAGGGTGACCGGCACAGACACAGCAACCAGTGTGCTAGATAACAGACAGAATGCAAGACCCACCAGCTACATGCATTCTGCCCTTCAGCAAAATTCGTTTTCATGTGAAATTCTTCTTGATGGAGCATTTGTTGAATAACTGTTCTGAATCATTTTATCTCCCCTATATCTTGTAATTTCCTAGTATTTTAATGATCTCAAATTAGACGAAAATACTTTTTTCATTATGCAAATATAATTTAAGTCACAGATTAATTGTGCATATGTATATAATACACACACGTAATATGTAAGATAATATCCATCTATGTCCAGGTTTTAGTAATGGGTGAAAGTTGAGGCAGGGCACTTAAAAAATTTTTTGAAATCTGTTACTAAATCCAGATGCATGAAGACAAATGTATTGTTTCATTATTATGTAAGATCTGATGTCATTTTTTAATATATTTTTATTAAAGTATTTCAATCTTCACTTTGGAGTTAGAATTCTTTCTTTGCTTCTGACTTAAATTTCGGCCCTCTCAGGTCCGTGGTCCTCCTTCTCGACAGCTGCGGCGTGACCTCACACCGAGCTGGGGAGAAGGTGCCACATGTACCCCGTGGCTCCTGTTTCAGAGAAAGACGGATATTTCCACCCCCAGGGAAATAGGGGTTTTGACGGTCTGTGAACCACAGAAAAGGGAGAAGAGATGAGCATCCGCCACGTGGTGGCCAAGCCTCGCTCACACGTGGCAGGCGCAGTGCACTGCTGCCCCTCCTGGACAGCTGAGGGTCACTCACGTGGACGCCTGCCGTGGGCCGGCGCCACCGTCCCACCGGCCTCCACACCTGCTCTTTCCCTCTGCATTTCAGGCCACCACACTCACCGCACTGACTTCCCTGAGTGACGAAGTCCTGTTTCCAAATAACTCACCTCCCGTTGGGGGAGGGGTGAGCCGATGGCCCATGATACTCGCTGCGTCCAAGGACAGGTTGTACTCAGAGAGAATGCACAGAGTGACTCTCTTCCTGCGTGAAGGCTGATGAAGGGCGTGGCCGTCCCACTGCGTCCTCACTGGGGGGGGAGGAGAAAGGTGAGAGGAAGAGGGACCCCTGCTCCTGCCGCACACTGCACACGCAGACGCAGGTAACAGGCGTGACGTGTCGTGACGTCGCAGAGACGACGGGAGAGGGGGATGGCAGACTCTCCCGCGCCGTTAGGAGAAGGTATCCGAGCAGCGAAGGCTGGCGTGCTCTGGCCGTTCAGGGCGGTGATTTAGGACCCCTGAGTGGATAACGGCTTAAACCGGGCGGCGTCCCAACAGGACAAAGGGCAAGACACGCTGGTTAAAGATTCTGAAAGCAAGAGCGGAAGGATTTAGCTGTCCATTGGCTGTAGGGGCTGAAAGACGGAGGTGCGTGGTGATTTTCAGGGCTGAAAGGACAGGTGGACCAAAGGCGAGCCAAGAGGAGTGGGGTGGGAGACAGGTGTGGGCACAAGGAGGCCGTCGCAGGGAAGGCACAGCCCCCGTCTGCCCAGGTCTGAACGTCCAGTCTGAAGAGTCAACATCCAGGTGGCGGTAACAAGCCGTCAAGCAGGTAGAGGAAACTGAGGCTGGGAGGGGGTTCTGGGCCATCACCAAATTGGGGAGACAGACCACTTGAGGGAGGGCCCCTGGGTAACTTCCCCAAGGAGAGGTCCTGTATGGGGGCAGGATGACCGAAAGTTAAGGAAGCAGGACCACAATGAAAGGTCATCAGTGCCATGGAGCCACAGACAGTGCCAGGTGCTGGGAAAATACCATTCCTGAGTCAGTCTCCAGGGCACATTGGCCAACACGGGGAGCGGTTCAGTCACATGCCTGAGAAGAAGGTGAGAGTCGACCAGTTGATTGTTTTTCAAATAGGTAATGACATAAAGTAAAATCTCTTGTATGATACAAGCTAACAACAGAACTATGGCAGATATTAAAATATGCTCAGCCCACAAATTCCAAGGCGTCATAGGGAAGGGACACAGGCAATCCGGAAAGACCAGTGCATACCTAAGTATCGTGACCAAGATTGACAGGTATTTTTAGGATTTGGGAGCGGCAAAGTTACGTTTGCCGTGCACACAGGAGGTCTACTGAGAGCACTGGGCAATGCGGATCAGAGGGGTGTCATTTAATAATATTATTTATGCCCATGATCTGCTGGTTATTTGTCCATATATGGGCAGTTGTCAGTTCCAGGTACTGAATCTGCATTGATTATGATCGGTGTCTTCATGGACTCATGGGACGGAATGTCACACTAAGGAGAGCAAAATAAATATTCATTTGTTTTTCAGTGGCAGTAAAATTTGCTTTTGAGATCTCATATTGGAGAAAAGAAGTCATGGCTATATTATCAGTAAGTAACAGGGTGGGTTGGAGAGGGGAGTAGGTGATGAAGGTCAGGCAGTAAAATGACCACACCGCCATGGACATGCCACCATGGCCACCACCATGGACATAGCACCGTGGCCACACCACCGTGGACATAGCACCGTGGCCACACCACCGTGGACATACCACCATAGCCACACCACCATGGACATAGCACCATGGCCACACCACTGTGGACCTAGCACCACGGCCACACCACCATGGACATAGCACCGTGGCCACACCACCATGGCCGCACTACCACGGCCACACCACCGTGGACATGTCACCACGGCCATACCACCATAGCCAGAGACAGAGAGATTTTTCAGCCCTTTGGAAAATACAGACATCAGGTAGATGAGCTTCTTTAATATTGTTCCATATTATTTATATAATGAAAGGCATCAAGAACACGATTTCTAAATTAAATCTCTTTTTAGGATCTTTTTATTTCCTATGTAAATTCACCCAAATCACAGGGTGATGTGTTTGTCTTGATCTCAGAGCCCGTTTGCCATTACATCATATCTTTTATCAAAAGTAAGCTTTTTTTTCAATCATTGTCTACCATGACCAAAAAGAGTCAACAAAAAGAACAATCTTAATAGCTTTAAAGGAGTCCGATAGAGTTGTAATTTGCCTTATAAACCACGTCACTGTGCCCGAGATTTACAGCAACATGTGATCTTTAAGCAGACTGTATATCACTTTCCTGTTGGTCATGCAATTAAGGCTCTGGACATGAGGAACAGGACACTACCAAAAAATGGTCCTCAAAAGGGAATTTGAAATGTCAGGGAAGGCAACAGTAATTTAGAATTCAAGGCAACATGATTTTAATGCTAAATACTTCGTGAAGATTAAGCCCCCGAATGTCCTATCTATGCACAGAATTATTACTGTGGTCAACACAGGCAGGAAGGAAGGAAATAAAAAACAAAATAGAAGAAAAAGAATTTAATTAGGCAAAGAAAAAGAATATTGTAGGCTTAATGAAGTAAAATTGTTTAAACTATTTTACAGATAAGCAATTTTAACAGTAAAATGTGAAAAGCCTGTATAAAATTTAAACAAACATCAATCAAGATACTGCTTGTTAATCTCTGCTCCACTCCACATTCTCGGACTGCAGTTTTAACATTTTATCCAGACGCTGTGTTATGCACACAGAGAAACGAAAATCACGCTTGGAGGTTTCGCTGAAACACGGCCTTCTCCTGCTGAGCTTGCCCCGGTGCGTCTTCACGTACATTCAGTCCAAGTATTTAATCCAAAAATAAATCGCCCGTAACTATTTACATGTCTATATTAATATGAAAGGATTCTATGTGCATGAGATATTAAATATGTCACAGTACTTACGAAAGTATAACATAAGCTCTATTTGTGAAGTCGCCTGTTTCTCTGAGTTCTCAGCTCCAGGAGAGCAGGCACGACGCTTGTTTATGATCTTGCCCGCTTCCGACACAAGGTCCAGAAAGAGGTAAACACTCAGAGTAGATACATTGAGTTTACGAATAAATAAATTAATCTCCACATTCTTTCCCCAAATATTTCAAATCCTGTGTTGCCATATTCTTCTTCCTTAATAAATAGTATTATCATAATATCTTATATAATGCATTCTGAATTGTATATATATAAAATGCATCCTATATTATGCAGATATAAATGTATATGTACACACAGATATGGATCTGTGTGGGTATATGTATGTATATGTATGCATGTAAATATACTATATAATAATATATGTAATTGTGTATATATGGACATGCATTACATATTATATGCTTTATGTATTACATATACACATATATGTATGTACATGCATGTGTGCATATGTAATGTATTTTATATATATAACATATGATTCTCAGTATGTAAACATGACCAATTTTTTTTTTTTTATTTTTTTACTTTCCACATAGTCTAAAGCTGCAGTCTCAACCGCTGGGCCGTGGCCTGTTAGGAACCAGCCGCACCGCGGGAGCTGAGGGGCAGGTGAGTGAGCGAAGCTTCACCTGTATTCACAGCCGCTCCCCGTGGCTCCCATCACCGCCTCAGCTCCGCCTCCTGGCAGATCAGTGGGGCATCAGATTCTCACAGGAGCGCGGACCCTGCTGTAAACTGCGCATGGAGGGATCCAGGTTGCGGCTCCTCATGAGAATCTGACGCCTGGTGATCTGAGGTGGAGCTGAGGCTGTGATGCCAGCGCTGGGGAGCAGCTGCAAATACAGATCATCAGCAGCAGAGAGGTCTGACTGCACATAAATGTAATGCGCAATTGAATCATCCCCAAACCGTCTCCCCTACCTCCTGTCGGTGGAAAAATTGTCTTCCAAGGAACCAAAACGTTTGGGGACTCCTGGTCTACAGAATATGCACTTCAAACAGCAGGTATAGGAGCAGTCATGCAGCCAGGAGAAGATGAGGAGCATTTATGAAGACAATCTGTGACCAATATTATCTTTTGTCGGACCATTAACACAAAATGGACGTAATTCATACAGCCGTTGAGAAATTCAAACAATTTTAATCAGTTAGAATCAGTACGGTCAAATGAAGACTTTTGCAGCCAGAAGAACCAGGCAAGTTCACGTGAGATTCAGGCATGTTCAAAGCCTTCCGTGTGCTCGCAAAACCCCTGCGTTAGCTACGTTAGCGACGGCTGTGAAGGCTTGTCCCAATTGCTTACGTCGCCTCGTGGCACCTGGCGGGGGAGAACCCCCACGGCTGGAGCCGTCCTGCCCAGGTGGGTGGCAGACCACTTGGGCAGTGACACTCAATTTGGTGAACGGCCACACTGTCACGTGAGAGGCCACACAGGTTCCTGAGACGGGAGCCACGCCGCGCTGGGCCTGCCTTGCTTCCCCGCCCGAGCCCGGCTGTTGCTCCTTCGCCGGACGCCAGGCACCGTGCGAGGCACCAGAGACCAGAACAGCGACCACAGAAGCTGTTCTCATTTCTGCGTCTGCTGTGACGTTCCGCACATCTAACCGCTAATTTCTCTTTACGGTAAAAAGAGCTGCGTTTCCGTGCAACTCCACCCCTCAGAATTCACTTTGCTACAATCAAAATTATTTTGTTTAGTTAGAGATTTTTTTCTTTTCCACTAAACCTCAGTAAGTGGACCTAGGACTTAGCTTTTTAAAAAGGATACGTACTTTTAATACCCAAAGCTGACTTGAAATATTTCTAATTTGTCTTCAGATTTGTTTTAATACATCAGATGATTTTAATGCTCAAAACATTGAGCTATTCTACTGAAGCACAAATTATAGTTTTCTAAAATAGGAGCCAAACCTTATTCAATTCCGACTGGAATTATATCTGGTAAAAATATGGTACCCAAGATGCATTTTTGAAAGAAATAGTGAATCCATGAATAAATGTCCTTTTCGGATGAGATCACTGAGACGGAGTGAAAGGACAGGACAGGCTGGACACGGAAGCCCTGGAAGATTTCGGAGCTCTCAATGCCATTGTAATATTCTTTGCCGTGTCACCAGCTCTGTTGCAAATAAGGCATGGTTTGAGATGTTTTGCTGTAAACATTTCGGCTTCTCCGACCCTGTCTGATGAAGACACTGACACAGCTGGTGGGTGTGCAGCCGCGACAAGGAAGGAGCCGGAGAGCAGCAGAGCCGCGGCGGGAGGGGCCGAGTGCGGGCGGCTCCTTCCCAGGCTGCCTCCCGGGCGGCTCAGGGGCGGGCGGCGGGCGGAGGACAAGGGCATGTCCGTCCTTTATCAGACACGAGTCTGGACAACTCCCCCGTCTTGTCTCCATGCCCTCTCACTAGTCAGTTTGCTTTGGGTGAAAAATAATTTCTGTTTGGATTTAACTGTTAATAGTGGAGAACTTTGAAATTTGAAACAAGTATTTTAATAAATAAAATTGAAATTTGAAAATAAAGTGCACAGTGAAAATATCTTATAATAATATAATTATGTGACTACGTTAGTAATAATAGCTGTCTTTCCCCCAGCTATGTCTAAAGAAAATATATCGTGCTTTAAAGAGAAACCTTCAGTATTTATTTTTCAACTTATTTCACTAAGTTAAAGCATATTTGAACCAAAAGCATATCTCTATTTCAGCGGCTTTTATTTGTAGAGCATATATCTTTGAAATTTTATGAATGTAATTTTTGATTCTTTTATATAGAATTTATTTCCAAATAATATATATTATTTTTGTCAAAGGCTAAAAAAATGAGGTTGAGGGTTTCAAAAATGCAAATTTGATATTATTGAAACTGTACGTTGGATGTGTTATCTTAGTCATTAGAATTACTAAGTAATAATGGTGTGAAGGCTGCTGTATCTTCATTCTTTTTAAATACCTGTGGTGTCTTTGAAATATGAAAGTGAATATGAGTTCAAAATAGATGAATATGGTAAAATTGTGATTTTTCATTAATAGCATAGCTTACATGCTGCATGCTTATGTTATTAATGCTTAGAAATAGGACTTCTGACTTTCATCACTTTCTGATGATTAGAAAAGTGTTAGAACATTTGCCGTAGATTTAGCTCTGTGCAATTTTCAGGGAATGGTCCTGCGTGTGTCAGTGATGCTTTCTGAAAAAACCAAACTGGCTTTAATCCCTGACATCTGGACTCGAAGCTGCAGCCTCCAGCAGTCTACACTGGTACAATGCTGCCACCACATGGTGGCCGTCACTGTGTCTAACGCAGCTTAATACTGGGTTTGCAGAAAGACTCGGTTAAATTTGTTATAGAAAAGGGATATTTTAAATCCAAAGATCCTGGCACTTACACCCACTCACGCTTGTTTGCACACATACCTGGTTCTCAACAGAGAACATACAATCTGGGTAATGAAGACACTTGTCGCTGTGTGTGATAGCTCAGGGGAAAGGCAACACTTTAGTGGTTCGAGGTATTTACTATATACGCCTGATCATGTTAACATTCTCTTGGATGAAAACAGGAGAAGCTTAAAATTGCAAACACATCAGGTGCTATGAAAATGGCACTGAAACAGGTTTCTGGGCAAATGCGATATTCAGAGCTCTAACCTGATGCTTCGGCACAAACTCAGCAAAGAAGCTGTGGATAAAGATAACAATAGCAATAAATATCCTAAATATCCTTAATTAGGACAGGAATAAATTATTGTTTGTAACGTAAACCATAGTTAGAAAATCATCTTAGAGATGCTCTTCATCATCCACTGCCAGGTTGGTTAGAAAATGCTGTAGGCTTGAAAAACGTCTCAGCACAGGTGTCTGGATTCCTTCGGTGGAGCTGGAACCTTTTGTGTTTCTGAGCAGATCACGTCATTCAAGGCAGTAGATAAAACGACTCTGACCATTCCGTTCTGATTCACTGAAGATTTTTAAATGATATGTAATAAATATACCCAATAATTTATGTTCTTGCAAAGGAAATGTAACCTAAACCTCTTAAGAAAAGAATAATAACATTTTGAGAGGCAAATTTTTCTTCAGAATATATTCTGAAGAAATTATTTCAGAATTTATAGAATTTTTTTCAGAATAGAGCAATCAACTTTCAGAGTTAAGAACTTTGTTCCTTAACTCTTTGATACAAACAAAATGTGCACGTCATGATTTAGGGACCAAGTTCAAAAATATGTCAATTACTGAGAACCTGGGTTTGTGAGACCTTTTAAGAAATTGAAGAGATATAAACGGTATTCAGGTAGAAAGTATAATTTTTAGTAACCAGAGACTTATGAATACGTTAAATATTACTAGAAAAATGAATGTGTATATGTGTAAATGTTAAAATATATTTTAACATTTTTATAAATATATATGTAATTGCTTAAATATATTATTTTACGTGTAGCCTACCTTTCTCAATATAAATATGATTAATTTTCTAATAAAGAAAACAATATTTAAGACATTAAATTGGGTGGTAAAGTATTTACAAAATGTTTTATCTTATATTTATATGGTCCTATAGATTATACAGCTTCAACAGTATTTTTGAAATTTATAAAACAGTATATTTGACCATATACTTACTGTATTTAATCTTCCATAAGAATTTTTGAATTGTTTCAGTAAGTGGCATGATTTTTGTCATTAGATATCGGATACTATAACTGCGTTGGAGCACAGCATTGGTTAATGAGAAAGCCAACTGTCTCTCGAAGGCTACCTTGTCAGTTAGGGTGGGCAACAGAGTCCGTATTTCTCTGCAACAAAAAGGGACCATAAATCAAATTATTCTTAGCCTGTGATTAGTTCTGTCCTTCATCCTGAATTTCCTTTCTTGTGTGGATTTGAGTCAACCCATAATGTTATTTTAATTTAGTTTTTTGTGTGTAATACATGCTCCTGTCAGGTAAATGAACTTGTCATGGTTGAATTCAATGGGTTATAATGACCTTTTATCTTTACTGCCGAGCTTCAGCTCACGGTGGGCAGGACTGGCTTAAGCATCTCGGACGGGGGATGCGTCCTAATTGAAAGTCCCCATCCATCTTTAATGACAGCGTCATTACCGCAGCCGAGTGTGCTCTTCCATTTGCCTTTTCCCTTTTAGAGCCATTTTTAGCAGCTCCGCGGACGCGGGCCGGTGTGAAGGTGACGGGACGGCGACGTCTGCGATTCCGACCGTGAAACCGCGACAATAGCTCCCCGGCGACCGCCTTGACCCATTTCTCCTGATGGCGCACACCGGGGACCTTCTCTCTCCGGGGACAGACTCACAGCCAGTTCCTCCAGAGGAGACTGTTCCTGGGGGGCAGCGAGACTGGGGCGGGGCCCCCGGCAGAGCAGCATGGGCTAGTTAGCCCCGGCGACCTGAGGATTTGCAAACTGTGGACCCAAAGCCGTCGTCAGCCTTGAAAATGAACAAGTGTAGAAGAATAATATTGCTTAGATTCGGAAAGAACATCTGGCTAGTTTGATCTTAAATTCTAATTTCCAGTAAGACACTCAGACTTTATAAAGTAATTAATAAATGTGCGGTTACTCACATAGTCATACCTGTGTGTTTGAGGCTATGTATTAATATATACACATACCCACCAATGTACACAAACACCAATATATTTGCATATTTGTGGCTGTTCTAGACTGATTTTTTTAATTAGCTAAGGGTTCTTTGATTTTAAAGTAACTACTAAAAAAAAACTCTGATCAATGTTTGTTAGAAGCATATTATAGATCACAAATATTTTATAGTATATACGTATCATTCATTGCTTAAGCTGTGGTCCAGTAATGACGCTGAAGTGGCTATTTCCTCTGAATTTACAAACTGAAACACTTTTTAAAATCTTTATCAGTTTGTGCCTCACTATTTCCAACATTTGGCCACAGTAAATATTTCCCAAAGCCCTGCTATCGTGTGCACGATTGTGAATGATTTATGCAGCAATGAGGCGGGGGTTTTAATTGATAGCAATTAGTGAACTTTCTAAATCTGCAAAACTTCAGCAAGCTTAAGCTTCCGATAAATGCCAGTGTCTATTTTTATACACCAGCCTCTATTTAACGGAAAGCCAAATGCCTTCGCCCGCAGCTGCTAACGCCACAAATGCCAGAGCGGTCTTTTTTCCCACCTGGGGTGCCGTGGGAGCACCACGCCGTGCCCTCATGTTGAGAGCGCTGTTTGCATTCGCTACTTGATTGTTTTTTTTTTACGATAAGGAGGAGGATTGTTTCTGTTTTTATGGAATGATATCTGGTGACGTTCAGGTTCTTATCACCAGGGTTGGAGTGTGGATGCAGCGGAGGGAAGTTGGGGAGTCCTGGAGGCACCATGTTTGCTGATGGAGCGTGCTTGCTACAAAACAAGCTCGCAATTTAGTAATAAACGGCGGATTATTTTAAACAATCTCCATATGATGTTCCATGTTTCTGGAAAACCGAGTGCTAGAGAGGAGACGCGGGCAGCCGTAGCCCATCGCGGGAGCTTTCTGTGGCGTGATGGCTGCTCTCTCTCTTCACACTCACTGTACGTTATACTTGAAACTGTGCATGCTTCTGAGTTTCAAATGCCTTCGGTGGAACTGAGCAATGCATTTTCACGTGCATTCCTAACCTGGTAACGTTTTAACCACGTAAAAATTATTAGGAGAATTGCAGAGTCCTGTTCTCAAAATTTGAGGAAGGCATTTTTCACATTTTAAACCCATGTTCTCAAACTTTACTGAAAAATATAAAAAATCAATAATCCAGAAAGAAATTCCTGGTGAGAAGAGGACGTTGACTTCTTTTGATTTTAAGCATGTTTAGGGAATAACAGTGTGATCAGGAATCGTGGGATTTTTATTATTATTAATTTGAATAAAAGTATTCATGCACTTGGATATTCACAGAGCGGGGCATTCAGAAGGCCGTGCCCAGGGGGCCCTGCTGATGTGCCTGTTTTCTACTCACTCCATGTTATTTTCCTCCTCGAAATATAGACGGACGCTCAGGAAACGAACTTGTCTGTTTTCCAAAGCGCCGCTACCTTTGCTCCTGCCCTTCCGCCACGGCTGCTGCAGAGACAGCCTGAAAAGCGGGGCGCGGTGGGGCGCAGCATCCCTCTGTCCAGACAGCAGCTCTGAGGCAGAGCAAAGGCACAGGTGAGTCACACGTTCCCATCAACGTCACCCTGTGACTCCCTTCGGGGCAGAGACGATTGAGCGAGTGTGCCGAACGTCGGTGTGGACTGTGTCCCAGCGTCCACTGCCCTCGGAGTGTACACCTCGTCCAAGAACACTGGACCCTCGCGCGTCTACAGTCCAGGCGTGCCCTGTCGTCCCCCTCACCGTGCCCCAAACAGAGGGGCATTCGGTGCTGGGCGCCCCCGACCTCATCCCACGTGGCTCTGCTCCCCAGCCGCGTGCCCCGCGTCCTGCCCTGGCTCCGACCCCACACGCGCAGCCGCACTGCAGATCTGAGGAGGGCCAGCGTTGATCCCAGTCCTGTCCCACGTCACGCTGCAGAGCGGCTGTACCTGTGGCCGGTGGGTCGACCCTTCTTCAGGTCCTTCTGTCAGGTGGGCAGACCTCCTGCAACCAGACCCCCGACCCCGCATGGTGGCTCGTTCACCCGCCGGGGCCTAAATTGGGCTCATCCGTCCACGCGCAGTCTCCGACTCCGGCTCTCCCCTCTGATCACAGCCCCTTAATTGACTCTTCTCATGAATTCACTGCGCTTCCACCATGACTCAAACCACCCAACGCGGCGCACGCCACCCGGCCCATTAGCCTGTTTATAGTCACATTTGACTTTCCGAGATAAAGGATATGTAAGTGCTTTATAAACTCTAGGGTACTCACTGGAAGTAATAGACTCTTCACCAATCGGACCTTGCAATCAACTACTTAAACAACATCCCAGATAACGTCCTGGACTCTCGGGCCCACTTGACTTTTGTCCTGTTTGCTAGATCAATGTCCTAACAACCGAGCTGCACTTAGCGTCGCTGCTCCGTTCTCCGTCTGGGCCAAACTGCTGCTCAAGGCACCTTGCACAGAGGGTCTTTGAAAACTCTCTAATTCCAAGAAGCACGCCCAGCTTGCCGGCCGTAACCCCTCTGCCTGGCACCAGCCCGGGTCCCCCGGAAGGTCTGAGAGTGGGGACGCTCTTCCTCCCGGCTCCAGGTCAGCATCTCTGCTCGCTCTTGGTGACGGCTGTCCCTTCACTGCAGAGATGGACAGGGACGCCACCGCCAGCCAGCCATGGCCGTCCCCTGCTCTACGGCGAAGTAAGTCTGTGCACCACGTGGGCTGTTTCTCCTTCTCTCAGCCTGGGCTGAGGAAAGGTGCACTTCAAAGGTAGTAAGTTGGCAGCGTCGTGGTCTGGTGTGGCACTACGCCTTCTCCGTGCCACGGTCGGGGATGTTGGTAGCTGCCGCGGTCCTCCCTCTTCAGCTCTTCCCGCTCTGTGTCAGTCCTCAAAGCCCCACATCCCGCAGACTGCGGGAAGCAAAGAAAACCCATTTCCTCCTCCCTGCAGGCCCTCGCTGCCCCGGCACTCTTGCTCTTTCTGTTGACAAGCAGTAGATTTGGACGGAAGGGTGATGCCCGTCATTTTATCTACACGGTAGCGAACAGTCCTGAACTTCCTTCAGCCTGGCTCTTGGCCTTTCTCCTACGATCCCCTCCCTGAGGTTCTCTGAAACCACGTGGCGGGCAGATTAGTACCATTCCCCAGCTGTGCCCCAGACCACTGTGACGCCCTTGGCAGGTCAGGGCCCCCTCGGACATCCCTGGATGCAAATGCCCTCGTTTCCCCGGGTCTGCAGGTCTCCCTGCCCCTTTCCTCTCTTCCTTCTGCAATTCTCCAGCCAGTGACACCCCTCCAGGTCCATGTACTCACAGTCTTCCCTCTTTTCAGGAGATACGTTATTTACCCTGAAGATTTAGATTGTTGTCACTTTGCAAATGAGTAGCAAGTCAAGGTTCTCATTCTGAGAGCGCTCAGATCTCCACGTGAGGAGCTGCAGCAACTGGGTATTGCCCCTGAGACACACACAGGCAGCGATCAGAGCCAGACTCTCCCTTTCTGAGTTCCAGCTCGCCTTGCCAAGGTCGTTTCACAGAAACCGTCAGCTTCCCGTCAGCCACGCAGGCTGAGAGCCCTCGTGGGCTCTGTGCCCTCCTCCCAGGTCCTGCCTCCCCACCTGCCGCCACCGATGCTTCCTTCATTCCCCGTGTGCCTTTCCGTCCCGCAGGGGCTGTGACCAGCCTCGGTTAGCCTTTGATCGTCCCACCTCTGTTCCTGGATCTGTGTCTTTGCTGTCACCCGTGCATCCTGCAGACCACTGGGAGTGAATCTCTGCTCATTTCATGATGAAATGGCTCAAAACCAGGGAGATCTAGGTTCCTAATGGGGAAAATGTGAAAGTCTCTGAGCTCAGTGCTTGAGGTCCTGCACAAACATTTCACCCTTATCTCTTGTTCCGTCCTAACAAATCCACTTACTTTTCTGCTGGAATATCCCTAGTTCTGTCTTCTCTTTAGCCCAGTAAGCTCTTCCGCTTGCCTGAGTGTCCATTACCTCAACGACGCCTGCCCTGCACCAGCCTCCCGCAGGGAGCACCCCGGTCGCTTTAACTAACAGGAATTTCCCCTGGCAATCTGCGAATTATCTAAGCCCCCCTTTGCCATCCAGTTGGCTGCTTAGTTATTCTATATTTAATAAAGAGTATAATACTGTTCAGCCAGGACAGATCTGGGTTTGAATTACGACTTTGTGGTTTTTTATGTGTATGAAGTTGAGTGAATGACTTAACCCCACAGTTTCCTTTCTGAAGGTACAGGAACAGGCATCATTGCTTCTAGTGCTGGGGCAGGAGTAACCACTTACGTCCGTGTTTCACGCAGACTTTGGTACGTGGTGTGTGTTTATCACAGTCGAGTTCCTGTCCCCTTTCCCAGGACTAAGGCCTTGTGTCGGTTCATTTTCTCCTCACACCACCTAGACCTAGTGCTGTGCTGGCATGTTAAGTCAGCGTGCAGCGTACGTAATTGTGGAAAGCATCCGGAGGAATTGAATTTTGGTAGGTGTGTCACCCTAGATGCCGTTGTTCAGACGATGCACTGAAGTATACTGGGGAATTCCCTGTGTGCACACACACG